>JAODOY010050570.1:0-18729 GCA_025399855.1 Forbesichthys papilliferus | reverse complement strand
ATTCTGGGCATTCGCGTTGATACAAACACACACACACACACACACACACACACACACGCACATATACACACACACACACACACACGTCTCTCAGAGATCCAAACCAATAGAACAATGTTTTTATACTTCTGGTTTCAACCACAGAGGAAATTCCAGACACAAATCAAAGAGCGTATCTTCAAACCACCCAGAGAAGACAAACAGGTTACAGAGGACACAAAGGGCCACAGTCCTGTGCTATTTGTCTCTCAACTGGGTGACACAAAAACACACCAACTTGATGCTGGCCTCAGATAAATGGACAGATGGATCTGCTCCCACACATTAAGAGCATGTCAGCCTCAACGTGAGAGGCATTGGTCCCATTCCTGGCCAGAACATGGTCTCCCTCCTAATTAACCCAAATGTGGATATTAATAAGATGAAAGCAGGTCTAGACTGGAAATGGAGCAGTTTGAGAGGAGAGGATCCTGGTTTGAGAATGGCCATGCAAAAGTGGGACACCTTGGCCCCTCCTTTGATAGGGGAATTAAACCTGCTACTAAAATAAAATACCCTGTGGTCCTTTTTAATTGCTCTCAACCCTCTTGAGGCTTGAATGCCTTCCAGCAGACACTGCATTTAAAAAATACACAATAAAACATAAATCTTATTTTATTTTAGGAGTGAGCAATAATTATGTGCAACAACGTCGCAAATAAAAAGTATATTGTAATTTATAAAATATTTAGAATTTAAATATAGTAAATTAATTATTGCCTATTAGTTCAAACAAAGATGTCACGTAAAAACTCCCACTCATTTACTTAAATAATGGACTTGTGAGGAAACCCATAGTTGGAGGGTTTGACCATAATTAACATCTCAATACATTTTACAAGCATGTGTGACCATCCACACATTCACTATAATATGATGGGTTTGTTGCAATATTTGAACTCCATCAATTGAATAATTGATAAACCTGAAAATATCAAATAAAAATTGTTGCCGACATTGCCAATCTCTAGTGTTTGTCTGTATACATGTATTAATGGGCTTTCTTCCAAAATATCCAAAACAGATCACCAAAGTACGTATGGTTTTATAAATTTTTATCAAAAGACATTTATTTTAGGACTCCTTTATATAGACAGCTACAGTATATACTTGATTTTACACAGTTCAAACCACAATTGATTGAACCTATAAGGAGTTGACTGAAGTCTCATCTCCTTTTGTAGGGTTATCAATTGTGGCCTCTTTAGTATTATCAACAAGGAGCATGTAGTTTGTGACCCAGGGGGGCATCAACAAATACAAAGAGGTGGGTCTTTTTAAGTTAAGTCTTTTTCTTTTGGTTACAATGGTTAGCCATTGTGAGCTACTGTAAAAAGCAGGACATTACAGCACTTAACTCTTCAAAGGGTCAATTTGAAACACACATCTTGCACTGTAAGGTTAGTTGGTTGATTCAATATTCACATGCATCACGTAGAACTGTATTGTACAGTATATGGGTTATTTAAAGTGTAGCTGCACCCCAGCTCTGAGCCTGACTCCACCCACTGCACATCTTTGACAAATGCTAATACGCTGTCAAAGAGCTGGGGGAAGGGACACCCCCCCAATTAACATCAATGGATTTGATAACCAGTGTACAGTTGGAAACCAGCCAAGTCCTAAGGCGATTTTTAACAAATACGACGACATCCAGATTTATATAAAAACTGAACGTTTGTCAATATTAACAGAATTCATATGTTCATATGGAGTCCAATTATTTAGTTTACAGCTCAGAAAACACCAAGGTGCAGGGACAATATGACCCTTAGTGAAAATGTGGCTTATAGCTCAGGCTTTATGACAAGAACACATACTGTAGAACAACTCACCTTTATCTGATTCAATGTTTAACTGAAATTAAATATGCTTCAGACCTCTGAAGCTTTTATACACATATCTAATAATAGAGTTAAAAGCAAATATAAAAATTATGTAAAATAAACATTTTAACAGAATAAGAAAAATAATGTTTATGGGGGAGCTGACAAAAAGGTGATTATGAAGTAAGAACTGATCTGTCCAGCGGAAGGAAACGGGCACAGTTCTGGGCGCCACAGCGGCAGGCTTTCCTCTGCAGCGTCTCTGTTCTTCTGGCCTCCATGACAACGGCACTCGGTTCGACAGGAGCCTGGTTATTACAGCCTCCAGCATAGTCAAATGTTAGCTCCTCGTGGGCGCAGACGTCCCGGTCTGCAAACAGAGCTAGCCTGGGCACTGTGGAATGCACGCGGACCGGCAGCATAACCAAGTTGGGGGAGCAGGAGTGGTTGAGAAAGCGGCCTACGTTGCCCACCTGGGCTGGGTCTACAAAGGTCTCGGTCACGGCTTCCTGCCCCGCGTGCTCGCGCACAGCTATGATGTAATTGTTGTCTCCGGGGCCTTGGGAGAGCTGCCTGTGTCTGGCCTCCTCTAAGCCGATCACCTCGCCGGCGTATTCGCAGACGAAAGCCCCGCGGGGAGCGGGTTCTAACGAGCGCACGCCCCAGCCACACTCCTCGGTGCGAAACACCTCCAGCCTGAGACCCAGGCCTCTCTGGACCACCCGGCTGGGGCAGGCATCACTGCAGGGGCACATGGCGTTGCATTCGAACACGGGCATGCAGTAAGACGCATCCACGCGCTCCAGAAGCGTGCCAGAGCTGTCGTACGCCTGTCCATATGTCTGCAGGCAGGAGCAACTGTCTGGCAGGCAAGACTGGGCAACACAGGAGCATCCAGGAAGAGTGACTTCCCTGGGGTCAATGGAACAGCCCGGTCCTTGAACATTATCAGGGGAATACTAAAAAACGACATTAGGTAGAATATCAGGTCAATATGATAAATCTGCCACATGGTAATAAATTCAATATAGTATAGTAGGCCTAATATAACTGGCAAATGTTTTTTTGTTGCATTTCACCAGACCATACCAACACACATTCAAATGCAGTGATGAAATATACAGTAGTAGGCTATGTACTAGTCAGAGGAAGCAAATGTAGGCCAGCTCCTTAATATTTTAGGTTATTTTGTTAGTATGGAGGTGCTGTGGTGTCGTGCTGCCGCCTAGTGGTATAATGCAATTATATTGAGATTAATTAATTTAGTTGAACAATAAGCACCGTGTTGTTTCTGCACAAATGTGGGTTGACAAAAAAATAGGATGTAGGTTACACAGACTACCTGAAACGAAGAATGTTACCGTACTTACTGATTTATGAGTCTAGATTTAGCCTACCGGTACTGTACCTGAAATGCTGGGCGTTCATCTTCGCAGATGTCAACCCTTAAATAAACCGGAACATTCTCGAGATCGTTGCTTATATCGAGAAAACTTCCTTTTAGAAAATGCATGACTTTATCTGAAATGGTATGGTATAAACTGAAAACATAACGCAATTAAATACTAAACCATAGCGGAAATACACTCGTGAACTAGTTTCTGTAGAAGGCGGATCTTCCGGAATCTGTCAAAGGTATACCCCCTCTAGTGGTCGTGGTATTCATTACATAGCTGAACTATTTTCTGCATAGGCTACCAGGCCAACCTCTGTATGGTGAGTACTGAGCAGTGTTGGGTAAGTTACTCAGGAAAAGTAATGTTATTATTTACTTCTTACTATTTAATTGTTAATTTTTATATTTCAAAATGTAATGACATTACTTTACTTATTACTGGGCATTAATAGCCATATTACACAAATGACAGGTTACATTACTATATTACCTACACAATCACTACCCTGTCTCAACCCTTCTGAAAAATGACAACCTGTGTAGCCACCTCATTTAAATTAAATCATTTTTATTGGAAGAATAATTAACAGTTTTAAAACCCATTTGAGTTTCATATATCATATTTATAGCCAGTATTTAAGATTCAATTCAGATGTTGTTTGAATATCACCAGCTGCACTAAAGCAATCTTGTCAGAAGGGGGCAACAATAGACTGCAAAACTCCTATCATATATGCCATTGTTAAATTGAATGCGGGTAGGTAGGTCTACAGTTTGAAACGTGTTTTAGTTGTGTACCCATTCCAGCCAACCAGGTTTTAGTGTGCATGCATGACAGCAAGACAAAACACATTATAACATATGAGCATATGAGCTTTAAGTGTCATGGAGTTTTCATTATAGTTTGCTCAGACAAAGGAGGACTTTTCCAGGAGAAAGATAGAAAGTATGTATGTGTGTGTGTGTGTATGTGTGTGTGTGTTTAGGTTGGGGGTATCATCACTTCCACTGCCAGACTGGCAAGCCACAACACACACATTACACTGGCAATCACACTTAACAATCAAAAATGACCATGTTGACTTGCTATTGTTGTCATCTGTCCTTTGAGGCTGGGTCATTGGAAGCTACCAGCTCCATCTGTTTGTCAAAGCACATAGGGGGTGAAGAGGTAAAGTCATTAAATTCTGCCTCATATAAACCCCTGCAACATATGATGTGATATACACTACCATATACACATAAAAGCTCCTCGCAATGCTATGCTGCTGAATGGTATTGTATAATAAATGTCAGTTTTTATCAGTAGTTTGCTATAATTATTTATTGATTTTGCTGTGGAGAAAACTGTGTTTGCCCTAACAACCTGTCCATTGCTTATATGTTATGTATTGTTTCGTATGATGCAACTGGGGTGACAGTGGGGCAGTGGGTAGAGCGGGGCGACCGGGCTATAGTCAAGGCCACCTTTGTCGAGTCCAAGACAAGTACAAGACAAGTCCAAGACCAGGACAGTCAAGTCTAAGTCAAGACCGAGTCCAATGACATTCGAAACCAAGTCAAGACAGAGTTCCGAGTCCGTGTCAGGTCCGAGTCCAAATGAGACTTAATGTTAGCAGGGCTGATATTATATAAAGCTAAGTTTTAAGTAGGCTAGTGTATCATGCCTGTATCTTATAATTTGTCCCCTTGACCATGAGCTGTAATATAGAAATAGACTTTCTTACAATCACAGGCTTTATTACAAAGAGGAGGCACAGCAATACATTGAACTGTACATAGTGTGGCATATCTATGTTGGCTATCCTAAACTAGTTAGGGGGCGTGGCCTAGTGTCTATCAAAAACTATCTTAAATTATTCAGAAATTACTAAAATTTAATATTTGACTAATATTTACTGTATTCTATGTTCTGTGCTACATGTAGGCTAATCAATGTTAAGTGAGACTTTAATTTTCGAGAGATTTGTTTAGGCCTATAGCCTACATTTCCAGATAATATTTTAAAGTCAATAGGTCCATATCCCCTGAATGAGGAACAACAGCTTGAATCAGAGTTCAGATGAGCCTACTACCATGGATGTATAATAAGATGAACAGGAATGTTGGAGCAGGGAGACATCTAAAACATGCAGGACAGTGGCCTTCCAGGACCAGGGGGACAGGATGGTCTAGTGGTGTTGGGCTCCCAGCCGAAAGGTTTTAAAGTCGAACCCCGGTGTTGACCTACCTGTAAGCATCCTTGAGCAAGATGCCTAACCCCCTAACTGCTCCCGGTGGTTGATTGCACCTTGCATGGCAACAATCACCATCGGTGTATGAATGTGTGTGTGACTGGGTTAATGTGAGGCAAAATACTGTAAAGCGCTTTGGATAAATGAGCCCATTTTACCATTTACCAGGGTTTCCCACCCCTGATCTAGAGTGACGTCAAATTCGCATTAATTCTGATTTGAGTGTTCAGACTGAGATTGCATTTATAAGAATCAGATATGTTTCCGATTTAGTACCACATATGAATGTGGCCCAGATCTGACTTGAGTAACAGGGATGCGAAAAAAATCGGATATTGGCCAGATTTGTATGCAGTCTGAACGTAGCCAAAAATGCCAACCTTGAAGAAGAGCCTATGTCTTGATCATAAAAACCTCAACGTTTTCTATTTCCAGCACATTTAGGTTACCTCACAGCATGGGCCCTATCTTAAACCCTGTGCAAAGCAGCAAAAGTGCAAGTTTCACATCAGCACCCAAGTTATAATACCGTTGCACCCATTTGAGCACCTGTGGGTGTGTTGGTCTAAAAATATTAAGCACATTGTTGGCGCATTGCTATCTTTAGGCAGCGGAAAGTGGTTGCACAATTGACCAACAATAACCCGTTCTGTTATTTTAACAGTGCATTATCAAGACATTGCCTATGGCGGGTGCACAATGAGCATACACATTGCTGCAATAGTCGTTACACACACACAAGGAAATCCTGCTGTTGCTGCAGATGGTCTGCTCGCTCGCTTTTACTTATAAACAGGCATAGAATGCAATATGCCAGGGTGCAAGCGCGCTTGGCTTTTAAAGGGCAAGGAAGACCATTATTCTGCCGTTAAACTAGCAAAAGTGGATTTGACACTGTAAATGCACTTGCCTTGTGGTTTGACCATGCACGTACATAATTAAAATATGGCCCAATGACTGGTATTGTATTTCTTGTGCTACATTGATATCTCAAGACATTATTTTGTTGTAGATATGTAGATATTTTCTAATAATAACACCGTTGAACAAATACAAATAGTGTCAGGCGATATGTAGATTATCTTGATTTATTATTTTATATTGCATCCACACAATAGTAAACCATATAATCTGAAGTATAAACCAGCAGGCTTGATATAGCACTGTTTATTTTGGTTGGAATCAATATCATGTAATTGTGAGAGAAATTAAAAGTGAATAATACCATTTTACAGAAGAAGGGTGGAAAAAACATTTGAATGTTCTCAATGCCAAGTCATTGTGCAGAGTGAAAAGGCATTTAATTCTTAAACGACATGAGTAAATAATGTATTTATACCTCAACTGTTGCACTATTAATAGCCAGAAATACATCCACTTCACAAAAAAGTGTTATTAATCTGCCTTTTTTGAATAATCTGTTGTTGCTTGAGATTTTGACTGCTAAAGAGTTGTGTTTAAACCTGTTTATTTTCACTGATGCTGAAAAAGCTATGTGCAACAGAATGCAAATATGTTTGGAGCTTTGTGTTTGCAGTGAGACCTAACACAGACCAAATGCTGCAGGGGAAAAGCCAAGATTTTTAATTGGGCCCTTGGAGAAAACATTAGCACAAGGCCCCTACATTACATTATGCATTTCATTAAAAGATGATTAACAATGCAGAAAATAATTAGGTTTCCACAGTCTCAAAAAAACTAAAATGTCACAGTATAGAACCAATGACCCTTAGCCTGACTCGTCCCAATAAACGCTCTCAGTTACGTTTCTTTTCGCTGGGATCTAGTCTAGAAACCTTGTCGGCATTAACGTTCGCACAGCCACCCTTCTGGTGGTCCAAACAGGATGGGTTAGTGAGATGGCGTTAAAGTCAAGCGTGTTTCAAGACAGTGGATGAGCTAGATGAGGTGAACAGTTGTAGCAATGGCTAATTGGTTCAGTGCTGTCCACTAGTTAAATGCACCAGAAGTAGGAGACAATCACTTCATGATTTCTTTTTGTGCAAATGGGTCTTGTTGAGCACCGCCACCGCACGGACTTGTTACTAATGCATTATATGGGACTTTCATTCATTGGTCACGTGATAGGGACACAGTGACCCAAATCATCAATAAGATCTGTATCTCTGAATCTTTTGTTCATTTCTCACGTGTGTCACGGCCCTGCCTTGTTTCAGCAGACCTCTGGTCTTTATTGTCTGTAAAGGTCCTATTTAGGCTGATTAAGGGCACCTGGGGAGATGACTGATGTAGGTGTGTTGCAGCACACTGTCCTTGTGACCCTCCTGGCACCACACATTCTGTTTGTTGTTTGGTTTTTGTTTCTTAGTTTAGTTAGCATGCAACATGCACCACATATATTCAGTACATATACCAACAGAATATCACACCTCATTCTGTGATATGCTGTTAGTTAGTTAAGAGGTTGGTTTGTTTGGTTTATGGCCTTTGAGCCAGGCACGTGACTACTACTACTAGTGATGGCCAAATGAAGCTTTTGTGAAGCACTGAACCACTTGAGCCAATTGTTTCGAAAATGGGTTAATTACTCGAAGCTTCAGTTACAGTGACCTCTCCTGGCGAAAAGCAAGGCTGCAATCAAATTAATTAATGAGCTGTGTTAGAGAAACTATAGTTCTTAAGCATATTTGCTAAGATCACTCTTGGATTTTTAACTATCTTTGCTTTGAAAACTCCTTGATGCACACACATCAAGACTGAGCATCATGTTCTATTTACAAATAAAATTTGATAAATGGTATGTATTGTGTTTTTGAGGAGAGTGCTGGGAAAATATGGCACAGGTTGGGTGTGCTTGTATGGCAGGGGGTGATATTTTGGATGGGGAACACGCAAAGATTTTTATTGTGGTACATTATTTGTTCAACAGTTTTTCAATTTTTGAAGTTTCGTTTTTTGCTCACAACTTCTTCACACTTGGAAAACATTCTCTTACTGTTATGCTACTTAATATAGACCATAGCTATAGTAGGCTACTGTACTGACAGTTACTGTTGTATAAACTTTACTTTTCCTACGGTTTCTGACGTCATATGTCACATGATTTTATTCGCACCAAAGCAAGCTTTGAAGCAGTGATTCTATAGGATAGTAGTGCAGGGTTTCGAAGCACGTATCGAAGCTTCAGCGTCACACTGCCATCTCTAACTACTACCACTAGGGACAGGACTCCAAATCACAGGAGTTTTCAGGTCTTTAGGTCTCTGATCACGTGCACCAGCTTGAGAGTGAGACTTAAGTGAACCATATGATTCTTACATTCTTTCTGTAAAGTTAGTTTATCCTTAAAGTTATGTTATTAAATGGCAGGGTTGGGGTTAGGGTTTGGGGTAGGGTTAGTGGAGCTAACCTAATGCAATGTAACACCAGTCACCCCTTTACTAGTTTGAGGATAATATCTTTCAATTGTTTGCGTGACAGGGACACGTTGACTCAAATTAATCAAATGATCTCGATCTTCGGTTTCGGATAGCGCAGAAGATCCCGACTTCCCAACACTAGTGGGCTCACAGTGCAACATAACAGGAGATGCCTAATTCATATTTAATTGTGTTCTCGTTATAAATGAGCAAGAGTGTGAGATAGAGAACAGTGGGAGAGGGATGACAGTAACAGGCTGACAGTTGTTCTCCCTACAGGACAGGCAATTGCATTATGGGAAGGGTGTTGCAATGTTGCTGCACAACCAAGGCACAATGCCTATAACTCAACAACATAACTTTAATTATGAATGCTTTTACACTTTGTTGAATAAACCATCCATGTGATATAATGCTCCACTGAACATGACACAAAGGTGTCGATGACCATATTTTTATTTCAGTCAGGGTAATGCCTGCCAAATCCAAACACAGCATGTATCCAAATTGACTCAGACAGAACAACAGAAAGCTTTCTTCATTACGGACCTAAAAACAGAATAACCTTTTTTCCATAATCTCCAAAGGGGCACTTTTATATTCCTGTAGTCATTAAAAAAAATAAAAAAAAACCCGAAATACAATTTCACAATTCAGGTTCAGTGCCATGCACAACCTGCCTGAATGACAGCATGAATAAACATGAATGAAAACATGAGCTAGGGGTATGCACAGTGTTAAATATAACTGGCTTCAAACTCCTTGGCCCTGTAAAAATATAGTCTACAATCTTTTCCTGTAAGCATACCAAAAAATGATTACTACTTGTACTGTAGAGCAACATTTCCATATACTGAGACCGTGTCTTTCTGAAGAGTTAATGCCTAATAAAGCTATGATAATCTAGCCTGCTGTAACCAGACCAAAATTCACTTTGCAAATAAGGTCTGGAGATGCTCCATTTGGAAGTGTTGTCAATGCCTGCTACCGTTACCGGACGTATTCCTCTGGTTAATGTATATGAACCATCATACAGGCTTTGACTAAGTTCGCAAGCAGGGTGGCTGTTCAAAAAGCTAATGCACACAAGGTTTTTGTTTTCCAGCCTGTAAGTGAAATCTCTACAGTGCAGGAAAAAGAGAATAATCATGTTACCATAGTAACCCTGACACCATATGTTTGTAGGGACAGGAAAGAAAAACATCTTCCAGTTAGAAAATGTCAGTTATGGATATGTGAACTGTTAGGTTAGGGTTAGTACTAATTCATTCATATTATTAATTTATTAAGTTATTGTCTGATTCCACAAAGTAAATAATAATGTCTCATATTAATTTTACATATTGAAACTAACTAAAGGTGACAGAAAATCTTGTTAAACAATCACATAACTTGCCACATCGGTCTGACAATGATTTAACTTCTGGAAGAAAGGGACAATATTTAGGTAGAAAACCGCTATCAAAGCCAAGACTTCCGCTTCCATGTGATGGTCATTAAATGTACTTTACAGTAACCACAGACAGTTAATATTCTCAATGGCCTTTCCAGAGCCTGACTTCTAACTAAATACAGAATGTCAGGTTCTAGTTTTACACTGGGGAGAAAGATTATATTGTGTTTATTATTTCTCTGCAAGTGCTCTGCTGTGGCGTTTGGTCTGCTAATGCTCAGAAATGGAGATAGCGAGGGTCAGAGACTATGAATAGAGAGGTTATTTGAAGCCTGACTCAATAAGAGAGTATCAGCCTAGATCCCCGATATACAATGATAGGCCCATATGTATTTCCACATGTATCAGAGGATACCATGTTTTGTGGCACAATTGAAAGATTTTACTTAAGCTACCGCAGCTGTACGTTACTTCCCACAGGTGTATGCTGATTGATTGATTGATTGATTGATTGATTGATATTATTATTATTGGATTATATGACACACCATAATGAAAACAGCAACACAAAACCAAAGGATAAACATGTTAAAGTGAAAAACTGTTTCCACTTTCCAACACGTTTTAGAAAAACAGCGGTAACATTGTATTATGTAACTTAGTTTTGTCGTATAAACACTGAATGTTTGTACCACATTCACGTGTATTTGTTGTTAAAGTTAACCTGATGATGTAAGGTTTTATCTGACTACAAGACATAAACAAGTTTCCACTTTTCGAGAAGCTTTACAAAATGTGTGACAAACTTTGTCTGCCACTGCCAGAACTGAGCTTTTCCTTTCCAAACCTTTGAACAAGTGCATGATGTTTTGGGGGTTTCTCACCTGCAGGGTGTTGACCTTGTCATTGGTATTTCGGGCTATGCCCCTGGGGCTTATTTCACACAACTGCCAAACTCCGCAAGAGGAAAAGGGGGAGGGGTTGTCATGGAAACAGGCCAGGGAGATGCGACACTTACGGCACGCATTACAATAGCTTTCAATGATCGCTGTCCCGTTGAGCGGATTTCTGGTTATCTATGTAGCTGCCCGTAGAGAAAACATACAGATGAGATAAAGGATATTCAAATGGCTCTTCAGAGTCACAATATCAGCGTACATGTTTGACAAAGGCCAATCTACGGTCGTTTGTCCTTCTACCCATCATCCTCAGTAAAGGGCGTGGGCCTCCCCGAAGAGTCTGTGACATTCACTGGCATTTTTTTCTTGCAGCACTCCTGGCATCACAAGCCCACAATGCAGTAGCATTCGGAAGAGTTTTACATAACGTAACCATCAGCAGTGTGTACTGCGTAATGCACACATAATGAGAAGAAAATGTTATACACCCTTTTTGGACTGCTTAATCCGAATTCAGAGTTCAACATATCAAATCTACAGGTTTAAATTTGGAACATGTTATTGCAATATGTAATATTATCACACAGTGATGTGAAAGACAATTCCCCTCATTAGGTAGAATTCTGGACAGCTTTCTCAGTATATCATGTCTCAAAAAAGATAACTACAATTTGATTAAAGCCTGTTATCCATTAAATGTAAATTGGAATATTAACTAAACAGGTACTAATGTATACAAAGAGAAATGTAAATGGATGATGAATCACAGAGGGCCATCTCAATTTCAACAATGATTGAGTAGAGAGCATAGCATAGCATAAGGAGAATGAGTTTGTTGTCAGGCGAGAAGAGGTGAAAAAAAAAAGGATTTCACCCCAAAGCCCAGAGCTGTCTGTCATAGACGAACTCAACTCGCAGTAGACTTCCTCCTAGACAGTGTGCCAATAAGATTGGTATTATTCATTTTAGTTCTCTACAGAGATGTAGAGTAGATGCATGGTGTGTACCGTAAATAGTTTAATGACGCGTGCATGCGTTTGTGTGTGAGGGGGTGGGGCATTTAGTCAAATGCTGACAAATTAGGATAATCTAATACAGTAGCTAAAATGTAAACTACTATGTGAAATATCCACAATAACAGTTATGTAGATAATGTACACTGTGTGGGTGTGTTATTAGCAGCCACTATCCATAGTAGTGTATTCATATTTCCCTGTGATACTGTGTAGGTAAATTAGGACAGTTTGGCAAAGAGCAAGTTACAAGGCAAGCAATATCGTTTTCTCTGTTTTATGTCTCCCTGCTCTTTTGCCATGTTTGGTTTATGCTTGCAAATACAGCTCTTCCTTCAGTGCTCCTTCAGTGCTCCTTCAGATGCGGCACCCGTACATTGGACGTGCATTGCCAAGGATAGTGTCATGCAGTCCACACAACGTTTGTCTTCCCAATCAGAGCCTGGGCTGTCTAGGAACCACACAACTACTGTATATGGTAGGAACCAAGTGTACACAGAACCCGCAGCTAGTGGCCAATGAAGAGATATTGTGTCTTGGATTAGAATCACTTAAAACCTATATAAAGTATTGTATAATGTATGATACGTATAATCAATATGCCAATTTAAATCATAATTGAGTTTGCTGAGTCATCCCTGTGTCATGCCCTTTTGATTTGTACCTCAATATCAAAATGTATATCGTATGCACTCATTTTGGCATGATAGACAATATATAAAAGAAGAACCATTGTAGGTTTTGGTATTTTATAGCTATGTTGATAATAGCTATGTTGATGATTGCACTGCATTTGTAATAATTTCACATGCTTTTGAAATCAGGGTGTAAAAAATAAATAAGAGGAAAGAAGTATTTTATTATACTCATTCCTCGACAGTGTGTTTGTGTGAGAGTCACAACAAAGCAAGTGATTGACATAGTTTAGCAAAATAAAACAAATTTTAAGACATTTTGGAAGCCGTAAATCTAGGTACCTATTTTCAACATTCTTATTTCTATTGCTGGTTTACAGTAATTGCTCTGCAAACTTAAATTCTAAATAAAAAATACTTGTGTTCCTGCTCCCCCATCCAAACATGAAAAAGTATAGCTTATACAACATTATTACAGAATAATTGCTAACATTATTAAATAAATGGACTGTATATCATGTCTAAACATACTTTGTCAGCTTATATTTGAGTTGATAGACAAATGTGTGTATATATATATATATTTTTTTTTCAGTGCACAACAGTAAACTGTTTTACAAGAAAGAAGAAAACATTGCAGTCTCTAGAAATTCTGCAGAAATACATGTGGAAATGGATCTGATATCACCTAGCCCACTGCTCACCATGTATCGAAGACATTATCCATGTTGTGCTAATCAATACAAGTACTAATAATAAGCACAGTCACTACTGTATAAAGTCCAGGTTGCTAAACAAAGCTGCCATATTGAGTGTCAAAAAAGATGCTAAAGAGGATTAGGATAAAAAGCAATATGCTAAACTAAAATCTGAAAAGACAGTTTGTAATTTCCCTCGATTGAGGAAATCTGAAACAGGTATGAGAAAACAAAATAATTTCACTTGTACACAAGAATTGTGTGTATGTGCTTCTGAAATTAGTGTCTCTTGAGTATCCATGGATAGTAGCTCTCACCACATGTAATAGCTACGTGTAGTGTCCACCTGGCTAGGTTTGGTCTCAGAGGAGCCTTCCTTGTCCTTCTCACTGTCTGCTTCCCAAAGGTTGATTAGAGGAGGGTACAACTCATTTAATGGGATAGAAGAGGTTTTCTGCATGTACTTTTTCAAGGAATGATGGTAGTTTTTCCTCTTCCATCTCTTTGCTATACACACACCCAGGGAGGCTAAACTTATGACCGCAAATATTGTTCCCATAACTGCAGCCAGAGCCGTGTTGGTTCCCTGGACGGATATTTCCACTGAAAATGCGGCTTTTTTTGTGGTAACATTAACGCAGGACTTCTGCATCTGCTGGTGGATGTTGGAGACTGTGAGGCACACCTCATATTCGGTTCCTGGTTGTAAGTGCGTGAGATTGTACTCGTGGACGTCTACGGGTACCTTTGCAGTATAAGTGATATGAGGATTATCTATTTTCATTGTGGCAGATGACCACTTTAGGTTGGATGTCATTACATTAGAGTTGACTTTCCACGAGACGAGGACTGAGTGTGACTCGGTCTGTTTGACATAGATCTTCATAAGTTGAGTGCTTTCTAAGAGAGTCCCATTCACCCGAATAGTGGTCACTCTTGTGTCAGCTCCCTCCAAATTCTGAGCAACGCATGTGTATCTGCCAGAATCTTCTACCTGGATATGAGTAATTCTCAATGTTCCCTCACCGTTGAGGGTGTACCTATCCGATAGTGTGTCAACCATCACCTTGTTTCCCATAGGTGTGACCCAGTAAATCTCGGGCTCGGGCTGGGACATGGCTCTGCAGTCTAGGTCCACAGTCATGCCGACATCCAAGTTAAGTTGGTGGGGGAATGTGTCATGGGAAATCATAGGTAAACACTGTTCCACCGGGTCCTTCTGCAGGATCTCCCTCACCTTTTGACCCCTGACCTCAGCAGGAGTGGCACAGAACATAGACAGTGGCTCCATAAAGCGGATGCTGGTTTTATTGGCGCTCATCCATTGGATAACACAGTCACAGCGAAGGGGATTGCTGTGGATGCTGATCTCACGCAGGTTGGGAAGATTTTCCACCGTGGACTGATAAAGGGCATTTAGGGCATTGTTGTTCAACATGAGGCTCTCTAGTGCTGGGACATTGCGGAATGCCTGGCGATGGATGTAGGAGAACTTGGGGTTGTTAGTAGCCTCCAGCTTGGTAAGCTCAGGAAGATTGTCTAAAGCATAACCCTCGATAGAGACCAGCTCCCCCATGTTGTTAACACCCAATTCTTTCAGTCTCAGCATATTCTTGAAGTCCCCCTCTTGGAGTTTTTGCACAGGGTTTTTATTCATATCCAAAAACTTGAGGTTGGGTAGTTTCTGCAGAGCTCTGTGGGGAACTCGGACAAGCTTATTGTCATAAAACGAAAGACTTTCGAGATTATCAAGTGCAACAAAAGCATTTCCAGGCACATCTGTTAAATCCATTCCAGCCAAAACTAAGCTTCTCAAGTTACCCAGCGGCTTGAAGTTGAAGTCCACTATTCCCACCACAGGATTCTCACCGATCATGAGAATCTCCAGGTTTGGTGTGAACTCAAACCAGCGACTATCGATGGCCTTGAGCTTGTTGGAGTTGAGGTGAAGCCTGAGAAGATTGTGAAGCCCAGAGAAGGCATTTGGTGAGATCATGTTTATCTGGTTATGGTTGATATACAGTTCCTGCAGGTTGCTGAGGTCCTGCAAGCAGTAGTCTGGCATTTCTGTAATCTGGTTCTCTTCCAGGTGCAGGGTGGTAAGCTGGGACATGTTGGCCAGGCCCACATCCCGAATATTACTGAAGTTGTTCTGGGATAGGTCCAGCTCCGTCAGGTTGAAGAGCTGCTCCAGCTCTTCGCTGGTTCTGGCAATGTAGTTGCTCTGCAGGAGGAGCACCTGCGTGTCACTGGAGAGGTTCCCTGGGATGCGCGTGAGGCGCAGGTCGTTGCAGTCCACCGTGATTGCTTCCCTGTAGGTGGACTGGGGAGTGAACCAAGGCCGAATCTCACACACACAAAGCTGGGGGCACTCGTTGCTCTGGACGAAGGACAGTCCAACGGATACGAGGGCAAAGCCAACAAACAGCTGGCCTGGGAGACAGCAGTCTAATTTCCGTTTAGCCATGTCTGTCTGTCTGCGTTCAGTTCTCCAGGTCCACAATGGGTGGGATAGGAGAAGCAGCAAATGATGCGGGAAGATAATGTGGAACAGTCATCAACCACTTTCCAGGTTATTACGTTGATTTAGTCTGGCGAGGTGGACAAGAGTTGTGGATAAGTGGCTGGTGTTTTCTTCAGCAAGATCAATCTATAAAGACAAAAGAAAGAATTAACATAAAATAAACAAACAGCTGATAGAAAGCAATTCTCAAACTATCAAAATGTGTGTGTATATTTCACTGGTCAGAACCATACAAAGTATTCAGGCATTTAAAATTGATTAAATGTTAAATTTAATTGAATTAAATTGTTTTTGTGCCGTTAGTTACATTAGTTATGTCTTAACCCTACAATGACTGGACAATGCAATTTTACAGACATGCTATGTTGTCAGTATACAGAAACAGCTATTGTATCACTGCATGGAAAATATATTGTTGCTCTTGATTTATGCCATTATCCACCATGGTAGCCTAATAATAATAATAATAAAACCATATTACTATAATTATTTTGACAGAAGTTGCTATACAGAGAGACCTCTTCTCTATTCTTATGAGATTATAAGCTAGATGCAGCATCATCAGTTCTGAGAGAATGCAAAGTCAGCCCATTATAATGCATACCCAATGGAGGGGAATACACGCTGATCTGAATTACTTGGAAACAGATCAAATTCTGTTGAGAGCTTTCATCTATCCAACATACATACAACATAAGGACCCGGTCATTAGCTTCACTGAACATCATTGATTTATATTGTATGAGATATTAATATGCTAACAGAAGCCAACAAATATTATGTGAATTTGGTCACGAAACACCCATAGCATTTTGAATGTAGGACAAAAAGTTAGGGCTTTGTGGTTTTCACCAAGTTGTAACTAAAATACAAATGAAAAAACTGAAAAGTTGCGCGGTTTGAGTCTCTACAGCTAAGAGCTGCCATAGAACAAGGATAGTTATATGTAGAGGCTGAGAGGACAGAACCCTTAGCAACCTACTGTTGTATCTAATTTCAGAAAAGAAAGGCTCCTGAAACATGACATCTGCCTAACCATATGGCTATCACTAGCACTCAGTTAAAATGTCTTTGAAAATAAAACATTACATCCAGATAACAGCACACTGGCATTTAGTGGACGCAACACCACCGAAAAGCAACATGTTCCAATGACATTGTGCATTTAATCTATCTTGTTGTTGAAACAAGTGTTAGAAAAACGTCCAAACAAACAAAATGTTTTGAGTGGCTGGCACATCCACCCCCCCTTTGTGTAGTGATACATGAGGACTCATACACTCACTATTCTCAATCAAACAGTAAACCCAAGAGGATGGTTAAGATTATTCGGGTGATATAATCCCATAAATGAGTATATCATACTGTATCTTCAAAATCTTTATGATTCAGCATAGGCCTTCAATAAATCCCACTACTGAATATTTACATATCTTATCAAATATGTCAACACATCATAATATACAACAATAAATATTCCTTGTGTTTGTAAGTGCTACAAATACAAAAAAGATAATTAGTAGCAATAGTATAATTGCCATCATGTACCAGCGCCTGCAGAATCCTGTACATCACATTGGTGTAACGTACGTAACGCACGTTTTATTAACCTATCAGATGTATTTACTACTGTATGAATGTCCCCAACCAGTAGTAGTATACTGCAGCACCACTGTATACACTGTAGCTTCACTCTGCAATCTTAGAAAGGCATGTCCCTTTCAAACAAGAGGGCTGACTAATTTATCTGAATGCAAACTGCCTGGCAACAAGGGAGACCAGGGAGACTAGAAAAAGTCTATGCTCCTCCTTAACTAGGGATTTCCTGTGAGAGAAGGTGGGGCTTGAGGCAAAACCAGGGTAGGGCATCAGTATTATCTCTTAAACCTGAAGCAGTGTACAGTACAGCATATGGTCCAGATTGACAGTGCCAATCATGATGAACAGATGAAGATGCTGAGTTGGAGAATAGCTTGAGGCCAAGTAATGGGCTCAGACCCAGAGGAGAGAAGCTGGTCACTCTGTACTTTAATTAAAAAGTCAACACAGCACTGGAAACTGCTCCATATTGCAGGCATCATGCTGAGCACAAAGTTAATAGTGCCGTATAGGCTCTTAAAGGCAGGGTTAGTCACTCTCGAGAAGGCTTGCTAACTTTCTCAGAATCTCCAGCCTACAAAATGAAACGCAAAGTTCACCAATTTGTTTATGCTCCTATATAGAGCCAGGGCTGTGTACCAGATTAGTTTTTCAGCACGCACAAATAATGGAAAGCTAGCGAAATACAAGGTGATATTTGGTGAATTTGACAAAAAAGTGTATTAGCTGCAATAGCTGACTGTAGAATATAAAATAATCATTACAGGCAGTGATGTAAATCCCATGTTGTAAATACGGTACAATATACCCTTGACTAAAGAAGTTGATGCCTGTCTGTAGAACGCTGTTTGACAAGGTAAACTAATTTGGCAAGAAGCACATTGCAGTATACACCCTTTTCACATGCAGAATATGTCGCACCGGAAATGGGCATAGATGGGTAAACAGCAGGAACTATGGAAAATACTTGAAGGTCTGCCGATTTATTTATTTTTTCTACATATTTAAGAAGTGTTTTGCAGTAATTTGCAGTAATAACAGTTTGTAATTTGCAGTACTAACATTTATATTACAATTATTAAAATTATACTGA
>JAODOY010050549.1:0-18731 GCA_025399855.1 Forbesichthys papilliferus | reverse complement strand
GAGGGGGGGAGAGAGAGAGGGGGGGGGAGAGAAATAAAGAGAGTGATAGAGAGAGACAGACAGTGTGGGCATGAAGAGAGAGAGAGAGAGAGAGAAAGAGAGAGAGAGGGAGATAGAGGGGGAGAGAGAGACAGAGAGAGAGAGGGAGAAATAAAAGGAGCGATAGAGAGAGACAGACAGTGTGGGCATGAAGAGAGAGAGGAGAAAAGGACACAAAGAAGGGACAGACAAACAAAAAAACAAAATGGAAACTATAGGAGGGAGGTAGGGTGGAAGGTAAGGATAAACGGGTGAAAGAGAGGAGGAAGGGCAGAAGGGAGGGAGGGAGGTAGGGATGGAGCTGGATTCCAAAACAGACTGAAATGATATTGCATATATTTTGCATGAACTGGGTCCAGAGAGAGCAGCCTCTGTTGATGACAGCTGTCTGGCGTCAGCGAAACAAACGTGTGTGTGATTCATTACAATGAGACAGAGAGAGAGAGAGAGAGAGAGAGAGAGAGAGAGAGAGAGAGAGAGAGAGAGAGAGAGAGTATTGAACGGACAAACCTGGCTATGGAAATCAAATCATCAATCTCATACAACCTGTTCATGGCGCGGCACATTACTATTCAGACGGCAGGTATTGATGTAAAGTGGTGTTTTATACAGAAAATACGGTTTCTGTGTGTGGGCGTTCGTGGCTTTGAGCGTTATTATAAGTCTCGTGCGGATAATATTGTGATTCCATGCATTTAAACAGTTAACTAAGTAGCCTAGTTGCTAGCTACAGCTCCGTTCATTAGTAGTGCTTCTAGGGCTGTAGCGGAGGTGTTCTTTTAGCCGTGCGATCGCAGTAATTGATCTAATTGCGTGGCTGACAGAGCTTAATTGCAAGCGACGCTACACTATGCTAATGAAGTACAGCAAATGAAGCTAGAAGGGGCTTATGCCACTCCCCCCAGCTTCCTCAACAAGAATACTTTGAGAATATTGGTCAGAAAATACACCCCACACACACACTGTATTTGTTGTCAAAATATAGTGTTTTCATCACCCTGACTGTGAGCCCATGCGGGGACAGAGATAGTAGACATCAGCTATTTTCCCTCTACCGGACATGTGCTCTGAATGGTGAATAAGACCGCCGATTCCTCTCATATAAGTGCTTATTGTGTGACGCTGTGAAGCGCGTGTCTGCAGGAACACAGAGAGTCTCTGCATTCTGTTTAGATGTACCATGTCAAATGAGGCAGCGCGCCGGTAATGGGTTCTCAAATGGGATTCGTAAACTATCTGCAGAGTTTATAGAAAGACAAGAACACAATGAGGGGGTTTCTGGTTCGAGCTGCCCCAGTCGCTCATCAGAGACGGCAACACAATAGGTCGTGCGACACAATGCAAATTGCGACGAGGCATTCATTAATGTTAGCCCGATGTTGGCAGCATGTATGTATGACGATAGCAGGCAAGGGCTCGTGAGAGTAGTGCGCCAGGGAGGAGGAGAATGGGAGGTAGGCGGACCATAAAACACACGTGGAATAGTTTTGCTAACATGTCCCATAGTGGGGTTTAGATGTCAGTGAATTGGTGTGGGACATTTACATAATCCAATCCACCTTCAAGAGGCTCTCAAGGACCTCAGATTTCTGCTCCAATCAAGGCCAGAAAAAAGGCAGACTGAAGCTTTGTGGCCAAAGTCGTCACACTTCAAATATGATTGTGATTCAAAAGGTGCAAGGTACAGTAGTTATCTCTTTGCGATATGGGGAGCTTTTCTTCTTAAACTCTTTAGGATTCTGAACATGCTTCACTGTCTTGTAAACAGCTCCTCAGGCAAACCTTTCATACATGCAGTATTTGTCCTGAACTAGTGAACTTTCAGTTTACTTTCAATTCAACCCATGTTTGAAGATACCCTCAAAATACAAGTCGTTGAAACAGGTAGAGTTCTCTAATGGCTTAACAACTAAAAAAAGGACAGATCTCTCCATCTTCTGTTGTTCTTGACTTTTCTATTTTTCATTACTTCAAGGCGGGAGGGTATTTACTGTGAGAGATTATGATTGCAAAGCCCAGGTGTCATTGATCTTTACTGACTCGATATGGGCAATAGAGCGGGTGAGAGTGGATCAGCTACCACACCGGCTGCCAATGCTTTCAAAAAACCTCTCCAACAATGGCATTACAGTACCACCAGTTGTTCAGTGATTACTGTCTGCCAGTTAAGCTTGAGCCCATCTGCAAAAGTGGGTGTGATTCCTTTTTTTCCTTGATACACTAAATGGCCATAGCTGTTTTGTTTTGCTTTCATAAATGTTTCATGTGGTTATGCTGAGGATGGAATCAGGGTATCATCGATCATATGGTAATTAAATCCAGCTTTCTAAAGTATACTGTAATGTGCAGCGCTAACGCTGGAACTACACACATGGCTTGTCCTAACGCTGCCAGCCATGCAGAGCAAACGAGCGCCACAGGGCAGGAAATGACAGCACTGGAGCATGGGGAAGGAGAAATTACTCTGAAAAGCGTAGGTGTAGCTTTTAGCTTGTTTTCCTTCCGCGGGGAAGGGAAAGGGGGCTTCTGGTTCTTTTGAACATCAGTGCAGCTGAAATTAAAAACACGGAGAACAACAAATAACGTATCTCGCATTTTCTTATAGAGTCATTAACACATACAAAATGGGAACGCTAAAGGGGAACTGTAGCTCCTTAGCTTCTTCACACAAAAAGTACACTTTGTATAAACCCATCCAGATCTCTGGATCGTCCAGAAGTAAGGGGGTGTGGCTCATCGCCTCCAGCTCATGTTCCTGGGGATTGAAAAATAACCCGTCCTTAACATTGCTGCCCTGGCAGAAACTAGGCCGCAGGTCACATGACCCTGGCAGGGATTATCAGCCCCTGTTCTCTCAAGAGAGAAGGCCTCCGAAGTTGAGGGGTTTGGGCCCAAAGAATCTTGATTCTGAGATTGGCCAGCGCCAGCAGAGCGACACCCAGCACAAAGAAAGAGGATCATTTAGTGAGCGGACGGCAAAGAGCATTTTAAGAAAGCATCTCCGTCCCAGCGAGCATTCACAAAAGACCGCCTCCCCACGGATTCTCTTCAGCCTCCGTGGGGGGTTCCTTTGCATTCAGCCATCCCACCACCACCACCACTTTCATCACTTATCCTTTTTACGCTTTTCCATCAGCGCTATTTGGCCCTGATCCTTATTCTGCCCAGGAATTATTCTCTCCTTCACGCCAAGATATGAATAGTGCTCATTTTATTCCCCCTTTTCTTCTGTCCCGGCATTTCTTTTCTTTTTTTTTTGCCTCCTCCTCCTCTCTCCTTCTCATCTCCACAGGTTTTATCCAGGAGTAAATGACAAGAGTCGCCTCGTCCAAGTCATCAAAGAGGCCCGCTGCTAAAGAAGGTCAGAAGAAAAACCTAACGGTGTCACGGTTACTAAACGCTACTAAGCGCAACAGGGCCGGGGAGGGCTATCCACCATTCTCATTGAAAAAAGAATAACATAGTGTGCAAAACATTATAACATGCGAGACACATAAGTAGTGCATATACTGCATATATAAAGGCTATATGTTATATTATTATATATATTATATTATGCTAAAGTCACACATTACTGAGTCACACCAATACATAAAAGTTGTACCAAAAGTAATTTAGCTAGATCAGTTGATCTTATTTTTATGTTATTATTATCTTCGCTAGACATTTTAACAGTAAAACTATTTTTTCCATCAAAACAAGTCAAGGAGAGCTCTATGAGGAATCTCTTTGACTCATGGGGGAGGGGGGGGGGGGGGTTGGTAGATAGAGAGAGAGAGAAGCTCATTCTCACCTGGATCAGCGTCAGGTCTTCCAAACTCAGTCTGAAGAGATAATTTCTGAAAGGAATAATAAAAACAGGACATGAGTTAAGGCTGCCATTTTATGGAACATAAAATACAGAGGTGAGGAGGAGAGCATTTTCAACATTCAACCCAAAAAAACTCTGCATACTATTTTTTTCCTCCCCATAACTCGTTCCTTGCCTGCTATTTTATCTATTCTTGCTTTTCTCTATTTCCCCCCCCCCACACACAATATAATGGCAACCAATGTATTTCTGGAATGAGGTAATACTGGAATTTAATGGCTTAAAAAATTATTAGCGGGGGCCGAACATGGGGCATTCTTAACTTTCAACTCTGGAATGTAAAACTTTGACAGCGTTCCCCTATTTGAATATGACCTTTAATACCACAGCAAAACATAAGAAGTGAGATGTGGGTCTTGATATTGAGAGGGTCTTCACGAGCTGTACTGCTGAGGGACCGTTTTGCCCTCCATCTATGAATAAGAGCAAAGGGCGTTTTGAAAACATACTATAAAAACGTGTTCACGCTCCGATATCCACAGAACAGAGACCCCAAAGGATTGATCTGAATTAAGCAGAGAATATTAGAAGAAAACATCAAGAAATAAAATGAGCAAGCATGCGGTAGGCAATAATAAAGAGGAAGATATTCAACATGACATTGCAAACCCAACGGCCTATGGTAAAACACTATAATGAATACCACTCTGGCTTCGCCCGAGGCCTCTCTGAGTCAATGCGGTACAAAAATCACTTTGCAAGCTACAACAAAATTGTTTCTTCGCTATTTTGTCCTCTTCAGGTAACATAATGGCCTCTCAAATGAATCACTCACTGTTATAAAGGCTTTATGGAAAAGTTGACAAAATGGACTAGCATAAAAGTTTTCGCCATTTTATTTTTCAGTTGAACTCCGCCCGGAGCACATGATTGCACTAGCTGTCACTCAAGTAATTTAGTCTTGCATTGAATTCTCTATTGCACACACAAACACATCGAAATTTGGCTCAGACAGACAGAGGCACATAATCCTATCAAATGTAAAGCTATCACCCACATCAAATTGATATTTGTATTGATCCCGCTGTTCTTTCATTATCAGTCATAAGTCTAAGTCAGACACAGATGACTGTGGTCTCCAGTTCACAAGGAGAAGCTCAGCAACTACCATCTCCACAAGCCTAAAAATGGGCCTATATACTGTATGTTTTATATACACTTCCTACATAATAGTCAGTAGCATCAACATTTAAAACATGCAATAATAAAATCTGAAATACCAGCGTAATAAATAATACATATATTAGTTAAATCTTACTTACTTTGTCGTATTGTGGCGCGTGTAACACCAACATATATTTGTATTACATTGTGCTGCAAATATTGCATTAAACTCCTAACTCATATCAAGTCAAATGCATTTTTCAAAACAGTTCAATTAACTGTAGTTCTTTGTACTGAATCTGTTCATTTATGAAATACTTCTTCGTTCAATATCGCTCGGCTAGGCTCCTGAGATGCATTAGCAAATTCCCCCGGCACTGCTTGCTTCTGTTTGCAGTTTGTGTCCATATTGCCGACCCCTCTGTTGTTACCCGTTCACAATGTAGCTAGAGATTCTCTATATTGACAATGAAGCCATTAGCAGATGAGCAGAACACCCTTCATCTGCTTGTGTAAGTCTACACTACAGAGGAACACGCATGCACACACACTTGCACACACACATGAACGCACACGCACATGCACACACACACATGCACACACACACACACACTTGCACACACACGCACATGAACGCACACGCACATGCACACACACACATGCATGCACACGCACACACACACACACTTGCACACACACGCACACGCACATGAACGCACACGCACATGCACACACACACATGCATCCACACGCACATGCACTTACACACATACACGCACACATGCACACACACAGAACAGAGAAATGCAAGGTACAGTAACGTGACAGAGAACGTACAGCAGGACATACAGACAAGACAAGACTAGGTTACCTGGCTCCAACAATCAATTCGTTCTGGCCGGGGTCAAAGGTCAGCTTTGAATAATCCACCGTGCCCTCAGCCTTAAATCTGAAGATCCATGGCTCCATTTCTGGCAAGAAGAAGATCACAGGCACATGTCAACACAAAACGTCTTCGCTGAATGAGATGTTGAAGGTGTCTGGAAGTTTTCCATGCTTCCATTAATGACGTTTGAACCCTCAATGTCAAAATACATTTGTTTTAGGTGTCACAGTGTTCACACATTACACACACAATTCACACATTACAAACATACTAAACAGCATCAAGAGTATAAGGAGATAAGAAGACATGTAAGCACAAGATATATTCAGCAAAAGGTGAATTGTTCAGATCATTGCACTATACATGTTGTTGGGTCTGCCAAACCGGCAACAGATGAGGTTTTAATCTAGATTTTAAATGTTTACTGCAGGGGCATCTGAGGTACCGTAGGAATGGGGAGGGCATTCAAAGACTCTTAGCTAAATCATGTCTACATCTGAGGAGCACATTTTCAGGCTGCTGATGGCCTTGTAGGTCAAAGGTGAACTCAACCCCAGCCTGTGCTGGACTGGTGTGGTAAGATAAGATGTTTTCTGGTCTTTATCAAAATGAGAGTCAGGGTCGTTTTAGCACGGCACTGACACACATTACACAGGTAGGCTAATTGAGCCTTTTCCTATTAGAACCACAGGAGAGTTTAGTTGTTAAATGTTAAAATGTCATGTTAAAATAATTTGTTTATAAAAAGCCACTCAAAAATACATTCTTTTAGCTATCTATTTTTTTCTGTACTATTGTTTCTTGTGGTTTTATAAAAGGTTTGAAAATTGCAACACACTGTGAATTAAAATTATGTTTTTAATAATGTTTAGTGCGTCTGGCGAGGAAGCTTAACTCAGGGCCGAACACACAGACCTTGGCTTCTTACCAGATAATTTCCAGTCCATTTCCATAATCATTAATGTGGCATGCAGTGTCTTCTTAATATTGCTTAATAATTCATTATTACTTTGAGTAATCCATAAGGAGTACAAAAGAGTGCATATTTAATGTAAATGCAATATATATATATCTTTTTTTTTACATCAGGCCAGTGTGGTTGGTTGCACGGAATTGACTAGAAGGAGGACAGCAAAGGTATCCTATGGACATGCTGATGTTCTGGCGCCTGAACCATTAACCCATGACAAATCAAATCAACGTCTCCAAGACAGCTTGTCTGTCGCCTGGTTACCCGATAGGGTTAGTTAACGGTTGTCAAGTAAGTGGCACATGTTCTCCATCGCTCAGCGAGCCTGCTCTCTGGCTGATATGTATCGTATTCTGTGAGCCGATGGAATTGCACTAAATGTCCTTTTACAATTCTCAGTGGGACAGTATTGCAGTGTAAGCATAACAATTGTATAAATGGTTGTGACTAAGGTGTAAATAGGTTCAGCAATGCAAAAAGCTTTCAATAGTGACAACAGGTACGGCAATTTGAAATCGATTACCGCTTGCTGGTTGTTTGTGAGAATGTTTTTTCTTTGCGAATCAGTTCATTTATTTTCTCAGTTAAGTCCGGAATTGTCAAAGATGGCAGCTGGGTATCCCTTTTTTTCCTTTAGAAAACGCATTCTCTTTCTTCACAAACACCTGTCAGGCAGAATCCCAGAAGAGAGCACACTCTTCCTGACTACATCAAAACCAAACATGTCGGGTTTCAATGCAGTGCAGTACTTCTGACTGGGTCCATACGGGACAGTGCTACTGCAATACGACCGCATCGTAGACAAAGATAGTGTTTACAAATATGTCTTCCCTCCTTGTCCTTCAACTCTCCTCTGGTACTTATTAAAATAAGACTGTGAGATGACGAAGGAGGTGCAACATACTTATTTAATCTTGACTAGATATCATGGATATCACATCTTGTACACGGATCTGCAGATTTCATATTGCTTAATGGCTTAACTATTTAATATTTTCTGTTGCAGGGAGAGAAAACATTTTTGATACTGCTTTGGCTGCGGTCGTCTTGTTTTTCCACGACATTCCAAAAAACGTGGCATACATGGCATACACACATGTGGTAGCAACACCCCCCACCCCCTTCCCAGGAAAAGACAGCATTTGACGAAACCCAGAGTTTTTCTTCCCAATAAATCTCCCTGACTCGCCAAGGAAGGCTTGCTAACAGAACAACGGCGTGTGCCTGCATGTGTGCGGTGTATCGTGAAACACTGTCATGTCAATGACGTGTGGAAGAGCAAAAGGTTCTAATTGAACACAACAGGCCCCAGAGAATATATGAGAATATACGACAAGTCCAAGGTCTATTCATAAGCATTCATAACCAGCTGAGATATCTCCCCAAGGCTCTGGAGAGTAAACGAACAGCAGCCCTCAGTCAAGCACAATTGAATGGATTTTGTTTTTTTTTGTGGTCGATAAAGTTCGAGTGTACTTTGTAGGATAACTGCAATACGTGTGTCAAGGGGCTTTCTTTAAAAGAAGATGTTGTTATACAGAAAATGTTACGAGAGAGACTGTTCCATTTGAATTCCGTTCCACCTTGTTATATTTGGGATTTTCGTGTCAGTTATAGCTGTTTTTATAAACTCTCTAAAGGCATCCCACTACCACAGAGCTTCAGATTTACTTCAACTACTTTGTGGACCACTCCCATTGTTGTAACTCCCAAATTCAACTGTGTAATGAAAAACTGTACGCCCCATGCACCAGCCCGCATTGCCTGCTCTCACACCGGCCATGCATAAATGTGCAGCGCAGTAATGTAATCGCATCACAGCCATGCTTGTACTGCAGCTGGCTGGATCAGGACATTGGCTGACGATGAGACAGAAGCACACACACACACACACACACACACACAAGGATCGGGATAAAAACTCTGGAAGCAGAGCCAGTCGAGCCAGGGCCCTGAGCCAAACTGAAACTGACACAACTCCCCTGACACACGCACACACGCGCACACACACACATGCACACACACACACGCACGCACACGCCCAAATCTCATCCCCATAACCCCATTCATGATCCCTCCCAAAATAGAGCACCGCCTTTCTCCAGCATCAACCCTTACTTGCTGCATGTCGCTTTGTGTGCTGCTGACAAGGAGCATTCAACACAGACAAGATGTCAGGGTGTATAAATATTTACACGCCACATCAGAGACCACACTAGCCTTCAGCCTGTCCTACTAGCTGCTGCTACAGCCAGGTGTCCAGCAATGGTGACCAATGTTGAACCAATTTTCTTGCTTTTCTTTGAGGGGTTTAAATAGGGGGTGCTTATAGCAAGAGCTCTCATAAATGTAGGCCAATTCACTCTAAATGTAGCCATGCGGTATTGGGCAGGAGAAGAATTGTGAGTATTTGGAGTTGAGTTGAGGAAGCGATTTGGTCAGGGAATTGGAAAACAAACACCTGCTTACTTTGAGGAACAAGCTGTTAAATCAAGACAAGGTCAACCAATGTGGGCAAGACCTTGGCAAATAGGCTGTGGTGAGAGGTTTCTTCCAATTACGTTATTTCAAGCAAGAAAAACAAGTAGATTTTAAAGCTACATTTCTTAAAAGACATACAGTGCATTACAGTGGATTTTCGGAGCAGTGGGTTGATCATGAAAAACAAACTATCATGAAGCACCAATCAAGTACATAATAAAACATTTAAACTGAATATGCTTTTTTAAGAAAAGTAATTTTGGTTTTGAGGGAAACTAATGATCACCCTATCTACTTATACGGTACAAATACAGTTTTACGTAGGGACAACTCGAAGACATGCAGAACAGAAAATACTGTATGAGCAAGGCCATCCAGGCATGGCATGCATTGAAGTATAGTTGACCTTGGACGTAAATAGAACAAGACAGAGGAATCCGCGATCCAATGGTCCTAAAAACCCCAAAGCCTCAATTACACAGAGAATGATATGGCCAACGTAACATACGCCGTATGCGTTTGATACGTGGCCCTTTGTATATTTTACTTGCTGTTGCTCAACTCTCTAATGATGTGTTAGCCGGTCTGGGATGATAAAAGCAAATCTCGCTTGCCATCCCTAAGAGACAAGACATGCTGCCTGGCTTACGCCTGTGAAAGTCATTGTTTACAACACAGTTTATAACCTTTAAAATGCTTCAAGCCTGCACCCAGGAACACTTGTTAAATATAACACTATATTAATTTATCTCTGGGGTTTTGGGCTGCAATAACAATAACAGTGCTCACTCAGTATTTTGGAAAAGCGTGTTCTCTTCAAGATATGGGGATTAAGTTCTGTTAACGCCATTCCTAAGACGTTGGGAGAAAATTGCCAAAGAATTCCTTGGCTGTAAATTCTATTGTTGTCAGAACTTGCATTGTCCAAGGTATATTCCAACATTACCAACAGTACCTTGTGACACCCTGCTTTATAGCCGGCATCCTAGGCACAGTGGTCTGTAAACTGTGGTGTCATTACACTACAGTGGCGGTTCTGGGTTGTGCCAAGTTGGAAAACACCCGTGGCCAGCTTAGACTCTCAAAAAGAGAAAGTAACACATTTTGTCAGCAAAACTCCACGGCCTGTCACCGGTCACCAAGCTTAGCCGTAGTGTACCGTAAATGAAAATTGCAGGTTGTAAAGACACATACTCTCGCCTACAAGCCACGTTGTTTAAGTGTTAGCCACTTAACAGCTGTGAAGCCCACGATATACCCTACTTCAACTTCAATGTGTTCGCTACAGCGCTACAAGCAAATGTGACACTCGTTTAACTCAACCAAAGAAGGAAGCAGAGCAAATAATAGTGGAGGACAACTCTTATGTATCAACACATGTACGCTATTTTATGTTTAAATCTATTACCCTTGTCAATAGTGGTATGGTATCTGTCTAATTCGATTCACTACTTGTTGAACTCGGTACTGACAGGTGAGCCCGACAAAGAACACTAGGGAATGCACAAAAAATACATTGTTGATCAACTGTAGGCAAGTGTCCATTGAGAGGCTGAACGGTGTATGGGTAACCTGACACGCCATATGTATGGTCTATTAGACACATCCATCTGGGGAGACGTCCATTTAAGTTGTGTTCAAAGGGCAGGCGCTTTGCAAAACATACTTAACAGGTGATTGGATGAACTTGTGGACCAGCAGAGCCTGTTGCCATCCACTTTAAAAAGAAAAGTCAGGGGAGAAGTGAGAACATATTTTTCAGGGAGAAAAGCATTTTGTGCGTTTGCTCTTGTAATACATTCTAATAAAACTGATGCTCTATTGCAGCATCTACGTAACCTCTGTAGGACCTGCCATTGTTGGTTTTGAGTTGTTTTCAAGTTGCCTTCATCACACTTAGGCCATGTCCTTAGCTAACAGTACGACGCTGACTGGTCTCACATAAGGTTTACCCGTCAGAAGGACAACGATTTCAAAGTTCTCCAGACTGATTCTCCCGGTGAATCTTGCGAGGCTGGTCACAAGAAAGTCTGCTGTGGGCTTTAGTGTAGTACGGGTTCGGGGTACTTCAGGATACTATTATTTATTGAGGGAAAGATAAGCATTTCACATTCACGTCACTCCACCAACTGTCACCCAATCCAACATTAAAATCCTGAATTGCAAGCATGCGTCATGTTAATATGACCCCTGAACCTTGAGCTTTCTGCACAAATCCAAGCTTCGTGGGCCGCATAGAATCTTCATGGAATGTTAAAATAATGTTAAAATGCCTTCATACAATACAGACAACATAGCTCAGAGAGCCAATAGATTTGGTTAATTTAAGATAACTGGTGGATAGATTGTAAATACTCAAGTTCATTTACCCTAGAGACAGTCATAGCAAATGAGTCTGAGTACTGCATTAAAACAAATGTGAAGCTATAGATACACTGCATGGTAGTACTGTGAACTAGTAAACTGTACTATGAAATGCATACTATACTCAAGAGCCTTAACCAACAACCAGGAATTCAACTCCACACCATGGACGTAAGTGACTCACAAACTCAGAAATAAATATGATAATAGGTATGACAAGAGGTTTGTCTCGCTCACGTGGGTTGTTTCTCTGCATGCACTGTACGTGTGTGTGCATAAGGTCTGTAGTGACTCATTGCTTTTTGTTTATTGCAGCAAAGCAAAAGCTATAATTTGACAGTCTTTGAAAAGACTTAGGGCCTCATGTAGATACGTTAGCGAGCGCAACGTAAAAGTGAGTGCAGCCAGAAGGCAGATCGCGCACGTTGTGCCATCGCATTTTACGTTGGATGTACTAAACGTGCGACTGATAACGTTATCTGCGCTTGGCACCGCCCTCCAAAACTTGACGTTAACACGGCAAATATTCTGGTCTATTTTCCAGCCATATCTGTAAGTTGCGGCGCCCGAGAGCAATGGGAACAACTGACTCATAAAAAGAAAACAAATTTAACGATGAAGTAGACCTATTTATATGTATTGTTAAACAGATAACAGGGGTGTAATTCTACCCTAAAATAATTATTTTCGGGTGACTATAAATTGTAAATTGAGTGGAATAATTAAGTGGAATAAACATTGATTTCAACAGCACACACACAATGAAATCCTTCAGCACGTATTTTGTGTATTCACCTTGCACGGACGTTGCTTGCTTCCCCTGTTCAAAGAAACACGCTAACTGGGATAACTCCTGCTTTTCAGAGGCGGAGAACTTTCACCGCAAACCCGACTTGCGCTTTGCATTGCAGTTTTCATACATTAAACGGAATAGGTGATCTCTCCTTGCGCATCTCCTCCCATATTTTTGCGCGTCACACCCGATCTCTCCTCGACCCTTCTATGAATGCATATGCATGAATAGGAAAGCGCATCTTTTTTTCCGCAGGCAGAATAGCGTTTTAGCCATTGTATGTACGTACATACAATGCCATGATTTTAGGCGGAAAATTACGCCTAAAACAGGCGCTAACACGTTAGTACACGAGGTGGTATAATGTACAACGAACAATGTAATATCTCCTGACTACTGGAAGACAAAAAAAAAGCATATAAGTCTACATAAAAAAGATATATACAGTAAAATGAACAGGGTTAAAAGGTTAATTACGAAATACGTATGCCGCCTGTAAAGGAATTAATGCAAGTACAATTTCGGCATAATTCATATTCCCAGAAGTGTTCTAGTTGACTAATTGTTTGTATTGTTTTACACGAGCACAGTAGCTGCACTGTCTACCCTGGAGACTCAAACGCCACGGGGATTCTCCACCTAATCAGAAATTATTGCACTCCACCTGTGATGCAATATGTGGGGGGACAAGAAAGCTCGGCTCTCCAACGCAGTATGAGATTCCATGAACCATGTCTGATTGCTAACCCAAATGTCAACTCACTTTGTTCATACCCTATATTTCAACCAATGTAATAGGCTGCGGTGCCGAAATGGGGGCTCATTGTTATACAGAAGGGGACTGACCACAGATGATCCACTGGCTGGTGTGTGTGGTCCCTTCACATGGATGTGAATGAAGTAAGGTGTATCGTGTTAGCTAGGCAGTTAGTTAGCATCATTACGCTCAATAGGCTTTGAGAGAGGAGAGCTAACTCAGCTTGGAATGAGCCTTGGAGCGACAGAAAGGGAAAAATGAGAATGCAGTCTGGTGTTTGTGTGGCAGGTTTCGACATGTGTACGTGTTTTTATGGTTATGTGCTGATATTAGTGTGTGTGTGCGCATGTGTGTGTGCGCGTGCATTTGTGTGTGTGTGTCGCGACCTTGCTCTTCCAGTCAATTACACCCTAGAAAGAATGCTATGGGATTATCTGACTGGACCTCCGCTGGACTGGAAACAGCTCGATGGCATTTCGCTGCTTTGTGGCGAAGAGAAAGAGCTGCATTGATTGCTATTGATATTTTGGTTCGCAGAAGTTTTGCAGTATTACATTACAGTTTAGCTGTTCAATGTGAGCCGAGAAGCAGCAGAATGAAATCAGATTGCAGGATATGGATCTGTATCAGGGATATCCAGTGTACGGTATGTCTGCTTTTAAGACCAAAGAGAAAAGAACATTAAATAAGGACTGAAATGTGTGTGTTTATCTCTATTTAAATATAATGCCATTTAAAAAGTGTGTAAGAAAACCAAACATAAACGCTAAACTTCTGGTGCCTGTGTGATGTTCAGCACAGGCTCGTCGGAAGCTTTTAATTTCTTGATCGCGAGCGAATTTAAACTGGACATGCATGGTTAATAACGCTTGAGAAAGGAGACGTGAGCGTAGCCATTGCCAGTTATGGTCTGCCTCTGAACAAAGTCTATGGGAGAAATCAATGGGATGTAATAACCACACGATGAGGGGGTGTCAGTGTGAGCTCACCCACCTGAGTGGGGGATGAGCGGGTGCTCGACCCGGTGGCAGGGCGACTCGGGCAGCAGCACCGGCCCTCTCCTGCTCTCCACACCTCCGGGCCGCAGGACCAGCATGCATTGCAGCAGCAGCAATGCATGCTGGGTAAGGGGGCATCCCATGGGGGCCTGGGCTTATAGCGCTCTCCTCCTCAGGGGCCAATAGCATCAGAGACACACACCTAAGAGAGAGAGGGAGGGAGAGAGAGAGAGAGAGATAAGTTGGCAATATAAGTAACTGTACTGTACATTTGTCAGGCCAATAAAGCACCATTTACATTTTAATTTGAGAGAGAGAGAGAGAGAGAGAGAGAGAGAGAGAGAGAGAGAGAGAGAGAGAGGGAGAGGGATATTGTTCGATTTAATGCAAGATACAAAACCCGTGATAGAGTATAACACCGCGGTATTAACGCAAGCACACACGCATTAACCGGGAAGGTGACAAAAAAAGAAATCCCTGACAAAGTGAACTTAGAGAGAGCGACAGAGGGATGTGTGACAAAGTCAGCGACCACAGAGATAGCAGGAAAACAAAATAGCAATGCTGATCAACAACAGCTGCTGTGTTTCTCACAGTCAGTTGCCCCAGAGACCCTGCAGACCCCAACCTCTGACCCCCAGTACATGAATCAGACACAGCCCCCATACAGTCCCCTGTGTGTGTGTGTGTGTGTTCACGTATACGCATATTTGTGCATACCAATGTCTTCGCTCCTGCTAGAAGAGCTTCACACCTCCCGGGACCCATTGCAGCATATAACTGCTGTTAGACTGGGAATTGACTTACTATCCATCCATTAAGCTGCTGCATGTTTACAAGGAACAATTACAGTAGATTTATATTTCCCGGGAGGTCATTAGCTGTGAGAATAACTACGTGAACTGTTTAGGTCAAGTGCATCTACTGTTTTTCGTTGTAGAATGAGTTTATACATTATTTTGTGCCATATGTTTTCAGAATTTAGATATTGGTCCTTTCCATAATGATATATAATGTAACAATACAACAATACAACATCAACATAAGAAGTTGTGTGGTCATGTGGGTGTTTATTTCTTTCAAAGTGATTTTTTTTATGTATGGAGGGTGTAGCTGGCCCTGATACCCGAGTTTGAGTTATCTGGCTGAGATTCTATATGTATAATTATATTTTATTCATGATACCATTATTTATGTAGAACACTGACATCAACTGGTCCTTTTTTAGGGAGGGCAGATAATTAGTATTCATTGTATTTGCGTTTTTCTAGCAAAGCCAGCAGTTTTTCCAACTGCGGCGGGACACTGCGCTAAATGACCGTGAAAGAAACTCTGGAAGAAAAACTAAACAAACAACAGCTTCTATTGTTAAAAGGTGAATAAATAAAAGAAAGTCTTATTTTCCTTGAACAAACAAGTTCTAAGCAAATTCCCCTTTAAGTCCTGATGGTATCAGAGAAAAAACATTTCTGAGGGAAAGCATGGTGTGTTTAGTTAATGTAGAACGTATCGCCACTTATATCTTATAACTTATATCAAGTTAGGCGTATTTACATTACACTCTTCCACTGAAAGTTTAAAAGTTCACTCAACCCGCATGTGTGTATCGGTTAAGTGTGTGGCTCCATGGCCCATGAAATCTATTCAAATTCATTTGTATAGGCATTGCTGCCATATAGGATATACTATGGGTTTTCATGTGACTACAGAGTAATGCAAAACACTTGTCCCCCGAAGAGGGAAAGCAACCCGCAACCTGAGGCCAGCTTTCTCCCTTCTCCCTCTCATTTTTGCATTTCTCTTTTATTCGTTCACTTCGTTTGTCAGCTTCACCACTCCTTTGCCATTTCTCTTTAGTCTACCTGTCAGTTCACATGTCACTTTCCTTTGTCTGCTGCTCTGCCTGGCCCTCTTTAAGCCCTCTTTTTTATTTTATTCCAGGAAGGGCTTTCTACAATATCTGTTGTTGCTGAACGCCTGCGAGTCATTTTCCCTAGGTACACAGGGCTCGATAGGATGTGTGTGTCATTTTTCATAGAGTCTTGTTTTATAGAGCTTTCGGTCTGCATCCACTTGGAGGAAAATATTTCTTCATCAGCAAGGGCCTTTGGTGAGCTTGTCAGGAAAAATGTGAGCCCTTGCTTTGTTTGACTTGCATGACTGTCCACCATTTGTATGAGTTACGCTTATGTATGTGTGTGTGGGTGTGTGTGTGTGTGTGTGTGTGTCAGTCATGACAATTTCTCTGTCTATGCGCAGACCTGCCGCCCGCCCGCCCCCCCCCCGCCGCACACACACACACACACACACACAAACAGGGTCAGGAGCCGAGGTCAATAGGTTGAGTGCTCTCTGCTGACCTCGTTCCCTCAGTTACTGGCCTGCAGTTGCCTTCCTGTCAGTCCTAACACACACACACACACACACCTACACACACACACACACACATATTTCTCAGCTATATTGCTATTTTATGTATGTATATCTATCTATCTATCTATCTATCTATCTATCTATCTATCTATCTATCTATCTATCTATCTATCTGATGTTCCATCCGTCCATACTATTCACTAGTGGACCCTCTGGCTCACTGTAATGTAAGACAACATCCCTTGGCATGTTTAAATCCGAGCTACTTCAATGCAACGTGATCTGCTTTGCGTCTCACTCCTAGGTCCAGTAGGACTGGAGGAGCTCAACAAGCTCTAAGATGGCCCCAGCCCCCCCCTTGAATCACCTCCAGGGAACTGGTACAGCCTTCCAGAGGCTCCCACCTCCTGCTATCTATTCCTCCAACCACACAGCCCCCAATACACATACACACGTACACACACCCAAGTAGATAACATCTGTAACATATAACACAGAGATAGAGAGACAGGCAGTAGAGAGAGACTCAATATACAGCACACATAGGCTACAGTTGTACAATAGGCATACACGCAGTCCCAATATATACTGTAATACACACACACACACACACACACACAGCTCAAATTACTTCTCCCTGGGACTTTATGATGAATAACAGGCCACAGCACACACAGACAAGAACACACTAGAAGTACTAGCCTCGACAAAAACGAAACATGAGGCAAACACCGCTGTCAGCACGGTCCTTTAAAGAGCAGATATATTATAGGATTTGGGGATGGCTCTTCTGTTCAGACCAACTGGCTCTTTCTAAGTAAACACTGTATGTATCAAGGCTTGCAAGAGTGCTGGTAATTATGTCCACAAGTTACGGCTCTAGTGCTCACCGCAGCATCCCCGACCAAGAAGCGAGGGGCTTGCAGTGAGACGCAGGAAATCTTATTTCGCGGCCTGAATATTGAATGGAGTCTTAAAAGGTCAGAAGCTGCTTTGGTAATGTTTCACAGCCGCCTGCATACCGAGCGTCTGAAGCATTCATGCGTATATACGTATAAATATACATGAGCATGAAGCTGGCACGCCAGCTAGGACGCCAACGCTGTCGCCCACGCACGCACGCACGCACACACACACACGCGCACGCACGCGCACGCACACACACACACACGCCAAAATCCGAGGTGTCAGTTAACTAATCAATTAAACCCTTCCTGCCGTAATGAGGAAAGAGGATCATATTAATACCACTATTGATTGTGTCTGGTTGGGGTTGGGAGGGGGGGGGGGTGAATTACACCATCCATAATGAATAGGCTTCCAAAACATACAATGCTTTTGTTTTCCCTCCGCATGGACCACAGACACATGCGCACACACACACACACACGCGCCCGCAATCCTGTGTGTGTGCAAATGTCATCCAAATGCACGCACACACACACACGAGCGCTGACACTCACACACACACACACGTCAGTCAAGTGTGAGTGTTGTATTGATGCTCCATCTGTCCAAATAGTAGCGGGGGGACAGATGAGATAGGGGTCACACTGCAGTGCTGATAGAAGCCTCTTCATCTCGCTCTCTCCCTCTCTCTCTCTCTCTCTCCCTCTCTCTCTCCCTCTCTCTCTCTCCCTCTCTCTCCCTCTCTCTCTCTCTCTCTCCCTCTCTCTCTCTCTCTCTCCCTCTCTCTCTCTCCCTCTCTCTCCCTCTCTCTCTCTGTTCTGGTTGGCCAGACAGAACAGCACACCAATACAATAGGCCTAGACTTTGTTTTGGAGCAGAGCACACAAGGAAGGTGATTAGAGCGTGTGGTTGGGTTAGCTGTGTGCTGTCTGCGAAAGACAAGTGTTTGCTTGAGCCGGCCTTGCGTCTGTGTTGATAGGACTGATATAATATGACATGGTGGTGGGTGATAATGATTTGGTCTCCCTTAATGTCCCCTCTATTTGTCTGTCTGTCTGACTGACTGACTGTCTTATTGACTAGCCGACAATCTAATCCTTTGTTTGCCCCTCTCTCTCTCTCTCTCTCTCTCTCTCTCTCTCTCTCTCTCTCTCTCTCTCTCTCTCTCTCTCTCAATCTCTCTCTC
>JAODOY010050538.1:0-18733 GCA_025399855.1 Forbesichthys papilliferus | reverse complement strand
ACAGGGACCCCCTATCAGCCAAGGGGTCCTTGGCCTGAAAAACGTTGAAGACCTCTGATCTATAAATGCTACACTTTGGTTGTCTCAGTTTTGTTTTCTCTGCAATGACAATACATTTGTATCTAATCTAAATATCAACCATGCCAGCAAATGCTCAATGCATAGAAGTCTTATTAATAGAGAGGATAAACGTCCAGTCTGTTCTCCAACCCATGTTTTTATGTTGATGTATTATATAAATGTATGTTGCCCCATGAATTGACACTTTATATGGCTTCTATAGGCCTATGTGAGTTACTTTCAACTGCCATGTCATGCGGCACACTCTACAGATTTTTTTTTAATATGCCTTTTAGCATTAGTACAGTACAGTACAGTTGCAAGACAAAGTATGTGAACCCCTTGGGATTACGTGGAGTTTTGCATGAATTGGTCATAAACTGTGAATGTTTACATGTTATGTTCAATTAAACCATGGCAACATCTAATGTTTGTGTAGTATTATTTTCAGCAGACAGCAGCACTACAGATTTTTTTTATAAGGCCATACAGTATTACAGCCATTACAGTATTTTTGTTATTCTTCACATGAAAATATATATATGAACTTAATACATATGTTTTTCTAACATTATTAAATGTTGAAAGAAAATCAAAACTTCTGTACGTGATTTACAATCTTTATAAATAATTAAAACATTTCTATGCAATTCAATGAAGGCTTTTATTTTGAAAAATAAATCGGAGATAGTGTTGCCAGCCTAAGGCTATTCTGTTGCCATAAGAACGGTAATCCAACCCAACACACACGAACAACGCGATACAAGTATTTTGGCAGAACAGGTCTGAGCGCATATTTTAAAATCCCCAGTAAAGTTCGGGGCGGAGCACTTTGGTGTAGCTAAATATAGAATACACTTTGTCTTGATGTGTGTGTAAGATAAGATATGTTTGCGTTTGCATACCCTGATTTGTCAAGTAAATACATTATCATTAATTTATAATAATAACAACAGTAGAGCTAACTAGACAACTGTTGGGCTGAAGTATTTAAAGTACTTGTGTTGATTCTACAATATTTAATGTTTGTAATTTTACTTTAGCAAATTTGATATTTTTAAATTTAAAATTAAGTTGTGCTTGAAAACTGAAAAATGACATTTAAGAAAATGTAAAACAATTTGATCTAAAAATACATACTCACAATATGTACAGTATCAAACAATAGTTTTTTATTAATTTAGGTGGTTTAATTTAATTGACAGTTCATTTCATAAACATCTTGTATGAGAAAGTAATTTCTTCCACACTTCGGCTATCATATTGTAATAATGATATAGACCAAATTAAACTAGTCAAACTCGATTTCGTTTTTTTTAAGTTTTTTTTTTTCCTGCTCTTTTTTTTTAAAATGTTTTACTTGGCTGAAATCGCCACCCGCTAGCGCTACTCCGGACACCAAATGCCGACACCGTATTGCAACCAATAAAACAAAGACCTCAAATCGTGTGGACCAATTGACGTCCTCTACATCTCACGTGGGGTTGTGTGTTTTTATTGTGCGATAGGTTGCACGGTACAGTGAGGAAAGTCACCTCAGTGTTGGGCTAATAAGGTACAGTTAGCCAGGCTAGTTTGTAGCTCGGCTGTAGAACTTCATAGGAAGGTCGATAGCAGGACAGCGTCAGATTACCTCTTTATTAATTTCATATCAGTTCGTGCTACGTAGTTCACAATTGTGCTTGTTTAGAAAGTCAATTCGATTGCTGGTTAGCACTAGCAAGATAACATCAACATTGATTTAGTGTGTGCTAGCTGACCTAGTTACCTGAAAATACACGAGTATGGCTGCGTTAAGAGCATCTTACCACAGGATTTTAGACAGAATTGAGCATATCCTCCCTGCGAAACTGAGACCTATATACAACCATCCTGCAGGTGAGATGCATTTCTATAATCCTGCCCATGATAATTCAAATAGTGGTTTGAGTGGCAGGGCTTCAGTACTTCAGCTTGAAACATTCTCAAGTTGTTGACTATGTTCAAAGCATTACAGAAATCCTCACGGATTCTTATATTGTCACAGTTTTATTAAATAATAGTCCTGATCTGATGAAATAATACAGGTAACGCTCATCGCAATTAATCTCAGGAATTTGCAGTGTTGAAATAATTGAAGCAAGAATTTCCCTGGCTGCCATATACTTGTAAATTATACATCAATATTGTAAGTCTACTGTAATATCACTATGTACTATACAGTTGGTACATACTATGGGTTGTGTGGTTACTGTATTTATGTTTTAAATATATATTTTAAACATGACATGTACAGTAGCATTACATCTTCTTTTGAAACAGAAATACTCTATAATGCACTTAGGCAATCTATCTCTCAAATGCTGCAAATAGCTGTTGATATAGTGTAGATTTGCCTAAAAGTTCCAATATTAGTGACTTCCAAGTCAGTATCTGGTGTCAGTCCCCACCGTGTGTTTTAGTCTGCACACCCATAACTGATGCCTGGAGCCCAATTGTCAAATTAAGATGAACAAATAATAGTACATTCCTGAGGGATAATGCTGGTGTTTTACAATTCAATAAATTACAAAATGTAAGTTATCACTGTTAATAACACCATAAAAAAATATGTATTACCATTTAATTCTAGGTCCAAAGACTGTTTTCTTCTGGGCCCCAGTCTTTAAATGGGTAAGAACATTTTACACAATTGAATTTACAAATTGACATACAATCTATCCTATAATCTACACTACCGTCTATTAATAACTAATAATAAAGACTCAAAACCATGTTTTCTTAGAGGCTTACATATGTTTATGTGCAGAACTTGTCACCATAAATTTAACTGTCTTCCACTTCATTCTTTTCAATGACACTTGTTTATGCTATTCCCGAAACGTATCGATGATGAGCACACTTTCTGGAGCCAGTTTTAATCTATGCAAAAACTTGCAAATAACAGCTAACATGCTAATAACAGTATTCAATTAAAGCATTCAATATTTCTTTGTGTGGCATGGTGGTCCTGTTGTATCAAATTGTTGTCTATTCATGGTAGATAGCATAGCCTTTAAATAAAATGCTATCATTGAATTTCAGTCAGATGCTTATTGCTACATTTAGAAAATATGGGTAAATAAGATATGTCAAAATTGAGTTGCAGGACCACTGCATAAAGCAGAATTCCACATGCATTTAAATATATCTTATTGACAGATTGACTTTACAATTTCTATCTAATAGCTTAGTCTTACAGTCAGTTGTTGTAACTGGCCAGTATGTTTTGTCAGTAGAGATTTTTGTGGGATATTGTGATCTGTGTGTATTTATGAAGTTTTAGTGCCCTCGAGACAAATAGTTATTCTTGACTTGATTACTGAAAATAGGAAATTATATTTTGAGAGTTTGAAATGTATTGAGAGGGAATGTTATGGTAAATACTGTCTTGTCCCCTTCAGGGCCTGGTCATGGCCGGTCTTGCTGACATGACTCGTCCAGCAGAGAAACTAAGCATCTCGCAGTCAGGTGTACTGACAGCTACTGGTAACAAATATATTTTTATTCAAGAGCTTTTTGGGATGTTTATTTTGTTTTTGTTTGATTCTGGCTATTTAAATAATGACTGGAATGAGTTTTTGACTAATATGTTCCAATCCTACTACAAATCCTACATATTGTCCAAGATTGTATTTTTTTTTTGTTTGCTCATATGTAGATATCATTAGCATTATCTGCAGTGCTGAAAATGTGGAGTCAGGGATTCTGGAGAAATAATATTGATATTTTATCTCTCCGTTCAATGCCATAAGGTGCTCCCTCAAAAGCTTCACCCTGCCACTGGACACACATTGCCATGGCTAGGATATTGTGATTTGTAAAACAAAGTGGTCTGCACTCTGCACCACTTTGTGTTCCCATTTTTCAGAGCCAGGCTGTGTGGAAACACCAGTTGTCTTTTATAGCACACACACAGAACAGCTAGCTTGAGAAGATATGACGTGAATTTACCAAAAGTTTTTGTTTTGACCATTTATAGCAGAGGAAATGTATATATGAATCCAATTCTCTCCAATCTCATTTTATCTGGGGGCTAAATGTATATGGGGAAAAGGTTGGGGAAATAATTGTAATTATTTGCTGGAATGGCTCCCTAATCTTTTATTTTTTTGAACACAGGTTGAGCAAACAATCATGTGTACATGTTTTCAAACTCACTGTGGTCAGCAAACATTCATTTTCTAGAATATTATTTACTGATGATAATTCTTTCTTTTAGTATATTTACTTATTTGGTCATATGCCAGCTGGGGGGCAAGTCTGCATGGGGGACTTGGTTACTAATTTGGGCATATTTACAACATTTTAAATGTGTGTGAATCCAAAACATTTTGGAGCATTTACTCAATCTGTGGCGAAGTTGCCCAAGGGCGCCTGTGCCAAACAAAGCGTATCAGTTTGTCCTTTGCTCAAGATTTTAATGTACATTGCAATGCTGTTTTGTTTGTTTTGTTTGTTTGTTTCTTTCAGGGTTGGTTTGGTCTAGATATTCATTGGTTATTATCCCAAAGAATTGGAACCTCTTCGCTGTTAACTTCTTTGTTGGTGGCGCAGGATCCTCACAGCTGTACAGGATTTGGAAGTGAGAATTATGATTATGAATACCTAACCATTCAGTAATTATTACCAACCTTTATTGTGTCTGTTAGAAACAGCACAGCCAGTACAAGCATAATAGCACAGTAGAATGCATATTCCCCGGCAGCTCACCGCTTAAAGGTATAGTCATTGATTGTTAGCTATTATGCCTTTTGTCAAAATGAGTGAATACTCATGGTTTGCCAGCTGCCTGTTCTCTGAACATGCTGAAAACATAATCCGTGGTAAAACCGTTTTGCTTTTAAGTGCAAATTTGATGTTATCGATATATAACACTATCTTTTCTTCTCAAATGTCTTGCCAATAGGCACAAACAAGAAGTGAAGGCAAAGAGTAAGGAGGTCACAGAGTCCTAAATCATGTCTTGGCAACTCCAGTTTAATGGGAGACCCGTACCAGCCTCCTTCTCTCATGTCAAACCATTAGATTAACCCATAACGGTTATCCCTATTGCGATTATCCACAGAATGTACAAAGGAAACATGTATAATGTCCACAATGCACGTTACATTTTAAAGTACTGTATAATCTAAATTGTTTGTACATTAACATAGGCCTGGGATTTTATAATGTATGGATAATTATGCACATTAGAATTTTGCTTTATCCTCATTTAATTTCAGGATTAGTGATTCATACCTAATGCTGAATGTGGTGTCATTAACCTTTCGACGAACATTTAAGGTGCCATGTTTATCATATAATTTCATAACTATTGTTTTTATCAAACTACACATCCCCCTCCATGTCGTGTCTAAAATGTAGTAATATGTTGCAAACAAATCTATTCAGGATTGGTTAGTGGTCAGGGTGTTCTAGCCTGAAAAATTGTGGGTTTGATTCTCGACACGCTCTAACAGTCAGCATCCTTGAGCAAGATGCTAACCTCTAGCTGCTCTGTAAAACTTGTAATTGTACTCAATGTAAATCACTTTATGGAAAATGTCTTAGATCCTATTGATAAAAGTATATTCAAAACTTTTTAAGTTGTAATAAAGTTTTGTACTTCACACGAAAAGGTTTGCAAATGTTACATTAAATATGTAGTTACATTGTTTAAGACAGTGGTTCTAAATGAGTTAATCATGTATTATGTGTTATTAAACTGATGGTTGCCTACATTATAAATTGTTTTTGCATGTTTGCATGTTAAAATCTGACTAGCAATTAAGATATGCCATTAAAGATTAGTTTAAAATTGGGAATACTTAGTTTGCATGCCTACTTTGTGGAATGATACCAAGGGTACCCACTGTCAAATTCCCTGACTTTCATATGAATTTCCATGACATTGAACAGAAAAATGGGCCACCAGAATGTGTAAAAGGGACAGTAAATGCAAATGAGCTGAAATTGTAACTTTCAGACTAGTGAAGTCCTTGAGACATTAAAATTCCACTAGTGGGAATCATTAAATCTCCAGATTTCCTCAAGTCAGGGAAATTGAAGGTTATAGCATCATTCAGCAACTACCACTGTCCACTAGCTGCTGTTGGGATAGTGTTCCAACTCTCCCAGCTGTGGTGATGAGTGTCCAGTTGGGGGGTATGGGAAGGGTAGATTCTTATTGGCACCCTATAGCAGCAGTTTGTTGTAATGTTTTAGATGTCTCCCTGCACCTGATTCACATGAATGGGTCATTTACCACTGCATAAGCCTGGTAGAAGCAGGGATACATTTAAAACATGCAGGGGTCCCCTGGGACCAGGGTTGAAGACCTCTGCCCCATAGCATTCAAGCAAGGCATTTAGAATATCTTAAATAGAAGGCTTGGTTCAACATTGCCTACACCTTTAATTACTTGGCTATATGGAACTAGTTTCATCAAGGTTGTAACAAGAGCAATACATGTGTTAAACAATGCCATGATCAAAGTGTAATCTGATGGAACATTAACTGAAATATTTGGAGCCAGTGTTTTTCCAGGGTAGGTACAATACCAATAAAATGTAATGATACATGTTTAACCAAGAAAGTTTTATTCACAACCAAAACAGATTTAGCGTTTCCCTCCAACACGAGGTGCATTGACCTTCATGGTCTTTGCAATCTTGGGTTTTGGGGCAGTCTTGGAAGGGGCCTGGAAAGAAAAATGGAATAACAAAAAAAAAAAAAGTCAGAAGTTTTAGTCTATGCAATGTCGAGCTTTACATTTGTAAGTACTGCACTCTAAAATATGTTATAAATATGTATGTTGTGCTGTGGACTAAATAGGTGGTGACAAAATCTGTTGTCACTATGACATAAAACTTAAATAAAATCCTGCATTTTCTGAGTTGGAAATGCCTTTACACATCAGTTCAATATAAACAGAGGCCCGTGCTGGCTTAAGGGTATTTTGTTACACTTGTGCATCTAATTAAAATGTCAACTTAATGGAGACCCTCCATCTCAGCCCCTCACCTCACTCCGCTCGTTGACCATCGGTACTAGCATTTGTCTAAATTGGCAGGGTTCATGCTCAGAGCCAGGGGTGAAGTTAAAGCAGTTGAACCGCTTAACCTGTGTCATCATGGGGACATTGACAGCTAGAACAGCTTGACTGCTGTGGTCAGTTATTTGTTGAGGGAAGGAGGTCAGAAACTAAAATGTGCCAATGGTTTGCCACACAGGCTTACCTCCATTTAGTTGGCACCCCATATGATCAGACTGAAAGTATTTAAATTAGTTTGTGCATGCAACAAAAAAAAATAAGTACAGCTAGTTTTAAAGAAGTTAAACATAAATAAGTTTTTTACAATGGCGTGACATCCTCAGCCTTCTTTACATTTTATAATGTTTTACTTATCACGTGTACTTTTGTGCAAACAAAAAATCTCGTGGATCATCATTTAAAGTTTAATTTAAGTTTATTTTATGTAAACAGATGACATCACCATCCTCCTGTTTCTCACGCTGGAATGGGCTGAATAGGCTTAACAAGTCAATTAAAACTTGTTATTTCTCTAAAATGATTTGCACTTATTTTTTTTGCCGTGCATAAAACGCATCGAAATACTTTTTTTTCACATTCTTGTTATATGAAGGTACCAACTTCACAGAGGTCACATGCTTCTATATTAGTCACAATTTGAAACCAGACTAACTTTAAAAGCATTTGCTGGGTATATTTTGGGATTGCTTGTGGATGTGCTAAGAACCTTTACCAGCCAGCACAAATGGTCTGAAATACTGAGGCTAAAAGGTTTCCGAATCTGGCCTGCTTTCATTTACTAGTGCTATTGTGCTTAACCACATCCTTGTAATTGAGCCAGAACAGTTCATATCAATCCAAATAAGTAGTGCAGTCAAATGCATGCATGTTTATGTAAACCATAAGAGACACACGATAAACTGAAAACAACATCTCTCCTTAAGTTCCATGCGCTTGCTTTGTTGCCATGCTCAATGTATTTTTACTACTAGGCAGTAGTACTCCAGTGTTACCCAAATACAGTCCTGGGGATCCACTGCCCTGCATGTTTATTGCTTAGTCCACACTTTTTATCTGGGATTTTCCTGCTTCATTCACAGTTTAAGATACATTCTCCAGCCACATGAAAATGCAATTGCATGCTTTCAAGCATGTGAAGAAAAACACCTTATGTAAACAAAGGATATAATTGCGCACAAGCTAAACATTACAAGCCATGGCCTCAAATTTTCCCTGTTTACATGTGAACATCGAATGCGTTTTTAAATCTCCAACACTGGAAGGAGTTTGGCTAAAACGCTTTCTTCAATGATCGTATGCACCATTTGCGTGTTGATGAAAGGTTAAACCGCATAGAAGATATGCTACACATTTAAAACTAACAATGCATCTGTGGACTAGGCATTAGATGTCTTCATGCTCCATGACACCTGATTCAAATGGATCGTCATTATAAGGCTTCTACAGAGATTGAGAACTACCCATTCATTTGAATCGGGTGTACTGGAGCAGGGAGACATTTAAAAGCATGCAGGGCAGTGTAACCCCAGGACCAAAAGACCGCAGTACCCTATACTGCCACATGAGGCAGCTTGCATAAGCCCCATTGGGTCCAACTTAATTGGTTTAGCAGCATGCTGCAGAAAATAAGCTGCTGCACCAATATTTTTTTAATCAAAAGTGTTTGGCTTACAATTCGGCAGTTTAGCAGACACTTGTATCCTAACTACTTTATGTACTCTTGTAGCTTTAGGAAGACATTTAACTTTAATGCAAACAGATTAAGTTATACATCATCGGTTTATATAGTGCGTGTATGAGAGTATGGAGGCCGGCCGATGGTGAAATGTCAACAGACTTCAAAGGCCAGTACTATGATCTCCACTTGCTCTATGGCCACAGGTGTGGAGTGAGCACTGTTGCACAGACTGTAAAACACATTCTGGCAACAGCACATAACACAGACCACCACTGTGCACACCAGCCACCTGTGGCCAACCTTTATATTGCTGCAGATATATAGTCAAAAATCAACCAACCACTATGTACATAGATGTGTTTTGTATGTAATCTTGCTCAGGGACTTCAGATTGAAATAAGTTTGAACTTAAATCTAGTAATACGCATCTTTCCTCTTTTGAGGATAATGTATTTTGTACATGGTCCCTTTCACAAGGGGATTTTGTAAATAAACAAAACAATGTATTTAGTAAATACATTTAAAAAAAATGTTTTAATGTATCGATACGGTGATTTAGAGAATTGATAATATATGGCGAACCGTAATATTGAGATACGGAGGACAGGTGTATGGATATTTTCTTACACCCCTAGTGTTAGCCCTGAGGTAAGAAAGTGTTCCCGCTGGCACAGTCCTGGAACATGTCAAAGCGGGCTAACCCCGACTTCAGCCCTGGGCTGGCTGGCTGGCCCTGCTCCGGAGCAGGGTTATTCTCTGAAGACCCACTGAACAGGGGTCTAAAACGTGCCAGTGTGAAAAGGGGGCAAGTTGGCCCCTGTAATAATATTCAGTGTAAAAAGCCTTGGCCAGTTCTGTGCTTACTGCTGTAAAGAATTTCCATAATCTTTCTGTGGTCCGTCTCTTCAACTCATTGTCATTCTAGAGCTAACAGCAGATTAACACGTGGGTGAACTGCTATCCAGCCCACCGGTTTGCACTAGTGATTAGCAGCCCTTGGGGATTGAGGAGTCCATCTAATAAGATGCTGCACCAACATTTTTTAAATCAGAAGTGTTTTGTTTACAATTCAGCAGTTTAGCAGATGCGGTTATATAAGCGACTTACCATGAGTGTGAGGTTTGTCCACTTAAAAAGGCAACTTACCTTTGCACTGGGGGCAGAGGGCTTCTTAGCTGCCTGCTTTGCCTTCTTGGCCTCCTTGGCAGCCCTGGGAGGTTAATGAAAAGGTATTCATTTAGTTACTCTTCCAGGCCTGACAGCCCATATTGGACTAAAACGTTTGTCTGCTGGAGTGCAAATGTACCTGATGGCCTGCTCCCTTTGGGCCTTGCGGACCTCAGGCTTCTGGTTCCTCTTGGCCATGATCTCAGCCAAGGAGGCCCCAGTAATGGCCCTCTGAAACTTGACTGCACGACGTGTACGCTTCTTCGATATTTCCTCCTGAAAGAGGGATTCCAACAAGAAACGACTTTATGACAGACTCGGAATCATTTTAGCAGAATCATTTTAGCTTTAGGGAGACATTTACATTCAACTTTAATGCAAACATGTTTTAGTTTGATATCTTCCGTTTTCATAGTGCGTGTAGGAGAGTATGGAGGCCGGCCGATGGTGAAATGTCAACAGACTTCAAAGGCCAGTACTATGATCGCCACTTGCTTTATGGCCACAGGTGTGGAGTGAGCACTGTTGCACAGACTGTAAAACACATTCTGGCAACAGCACATAACACAGACCACCACTGTGCACACCAGCCACCTGTGGCCAACCTTTACAGATCTATAGTCAAAAACAAAACAATCACTATGTACATAGACGTTTTACTTACAGACTGGCCTTTCTTGTGCTTGCGCCTGTACAGGACAGTCCAGTTTATCTGTCTAGGGTTCCTCTTGGCCAGGAAGGCGGACTCACACTTGGCGTTCAAGAACTGGAACACCTAATAACCAGTGATGTTCAGAAAATAACGTATTGACATGAGAAAATGAACAGCATGACACATGTAGAGTATGCGCGAATGGCTATATTATTTACACACACAAGTGTTAACACTAACCATGTCACTACAGATAAGCATGTAGTTAGGTAGGTAGCTAGCTAGCTAACCAGCCATTGCACTGGATCAAATGGGAACTTGTAGGCCTACTGTGCTTTTGTCTGCCGTACATAATGTTTCATTTAAAATGACAGACACAAATGTATCTGACGTAAATCCATATGGTCTACATGAGCTAAGTAAATGGTGAGCGGAAAGGAATTTATCCAGAAGCATTACCTTTCCGTCTATCCTGGCATATCGGCGGCCATGGCCGGGGTATATTTTATACCCACTGAAACTGCACAACTCGACCCTGTGAATGACAAATATGAATAATCGCCGTTAGAAAAGTATTCCATCGTACACCCGACACCGATACAGGTAACGCAGTTCTTTTTAAAAGGACGTGATGGAAATAGATGATATTCCGTAAACTCACTTCATGATGGCTACGAGAGGGCACAAAACCGGAAAGAAAGATGGCGGATACGGAAACTGACTTGTTTGACCCGTGTCATTTCATTATTTATAAATGAATATCCAACAAAATGTCAGTCAGGTTGAAAGAAAAATAAATCAAATGTATATACAATGTATAAATTAAAGCCTATCTATATATTCATATATTCTGTTATATTGTTTAAAATATCTGACCAATCATAAGCTCCCGGCCATCACTAAAACAAATCCATGGTTGCCAAGCAAGCAAGCACAAGCGGGCACAAGTAGATTACTAGCTAATATTGCTAAACCAGTGATTCTGGGGAAAGGGCATTTATTTAACGCATTTTAAAATGAATATTCTACACGTTAACGGAATATGCTTTCTCAAACGTAATGTGTGTATTTAGCTAAAGACTGGCGTTCACCAATCTATTTCTACGATATACAATCTGGCACAGGTTTTACAACGTTAGCGCGCCGTATGTTGAACGGAAGAAATTGTAGTCTTTTGTAAACTCGCTGCTATTTCGAACAGCTAATTGAGAACTACATTTCCCAGCAGCACATTTTCCACAATTTTAGCTCGATTTACAGTACCGTAGCTGTGTCAAGCTGGAGCTGATCCTGCCGCGTTTGTACAGTTTTGGCTAGAGTAGATAAAATGGGTGTATCCGATATAAAATGTGATACAAATTCTGGTAAGTGTTCAACGTATCGTTTTGCAGTTAAATACTTGTTTATTAAGTTATTTTGTATTTACTACGTTGTCCTTCGAATGTTTTGTCAATAACACGTCAGTACGGTAGCTAACGTTACCGTGTACGGTATGTGCTATTGGCTGTGTGATCTAGTAATAAGTAATTAAGCTCACATTTGTAAAACCATACAGTAATGTCATTGGTAATTGCAGACCATTCTGGATACTAGAGGGTGACCTCCATGCCACGACCATAAACAAACCATCAAACTGTAAAATAATAACCGCTATGTCTCCATGGTCTGCCTACTGCAATTGAGACCAAACGGCGTTATAATGGCAAATATTGGGCATAACCGAGTTAAAAAATATTTATTGAGGCATCAGTTATATTTCTCAGCTGAGTCTATGATGCTCACAAACCTGACATTGTATATTCACGGTGACAACAACATGACGGGTTTGGTATCCTTTTCCTTGTGTTTTTATGTTTTTAGGTCCTGTGTTGGATCTTTCAGCCAAAGGAATGCAAAAACTGGAACCCAGTTTCACCTGTTCGGAAGATACACACACTCTGGTCCTGGATCGAAACCAAATAATGAAGCTGGACCATCTGGAAAGAAGTCCAATGCTCCAACATGTAAACATAATTCAAATCACAAAATCATATTAAATACTATAGTAAAAAAGAGGATATGATATATAAAATATAATCCTGTGTAGGACTAAGTATTAGTTGTTTACTTTTGTTGTCATATTACTCTGTCTGTTTTGGTGTCCGTAGTTATCCGTAGCCAGTAACCGCCTGGTAAGAATGATGGGCGTATCACGTCTGACAGAACTGAGAGTTCTCAATCTACCCAGTAATAGTATTGGCTACATCGAGGGACTAAGAGATCTGCCACACCTTGAATGGCTTAATCTGTCTGGTAACAATATCAAGGTGAGCAAATGAGAAAAAAGAGACTTCTGTGCTCTTCATTTGATATTCGTTTTGGTTAATGTTAGCATCGGCACAGGCACTGATTCATGCTATTCCTAACATATAATACATTAATTCATTCATTTAGGTTATTGAGCAGCTAAACAACTGTGTTTCCCTTCAACACCTGGACCTGTCTGACAATAACATATCAAACATTGGCGATCTGGCCAAGCTGTTGTCCTTAAAGGTGAGTTATATTAAGCCTACAGGATCCAAAGTTAATCAAAATATTATTTTTTTGGATATAATAAGTGCCAGATGCTTTTATTAAACATGGATTGATTTGACTGTTTTACAGACATTGCTGCTCCATGGGAACAGCATTACAACACTGCGTATGGTTCCCGCCCATTTACCTGTCCACTTATCCATTCTTTCCCTGGCCGAAAATGAGATAAGGGACCTCAATGAAGTAATCACCGTAAACTCAAATACAGTAGAAACATATACTTCGCTAAAATGGGAAAGAAGGTTATAATCTCTATCGTCTTTCATTCCTGTCATTGTTTTACTCCGTAAGGTGTCTTACCTGGCGCCGCTGCATGAACTGGAGCAGCTGTCTGTCATGAGCAACCCTTGCGTCATGGCAACCCCATCTTTGCCTGGATTCGACTACCGACCATACATTTTGAGCTGGTGCCTCAGTCTGAAGGTGCTGGATGGTTATGTTGTTGAACAGACGGAAAGGTGTGTGCATTTCTATCATTGCTGTCTGAAGGTACTATGTGTTTTGATATGCTAGCTGGGAGCTTGTGAATTCAATGACCTTTGTGTCTGGTGTTTGTGGTTGCAGTTTGAAAGCAGAGTGGCTGTACAGTCAGGGCAAGGGTCGTTCTTACCGACCAGGCCAGCATGTGCAGTTGGTCCAGTATCTCGCAAATGTTTGTCCACTGACCAAGACCCCAGCTCTGGCGACTGCAGAGAGCGCAAAGCTGGAGAAGATCCTAAATAAGCAGAGGTGTGTGTGTGTGTCCAGTAATTAACTATTATACAGAATTACTGGTTGTTAATGAATCAGACTAGATCAGTGTAGCAGAAACGTGATATCCCTACAGGATTCTTGCAGGACATGCATGCTAGTTATCAGGATACTCCTACAGAGCTGATGGAATCACCTGTAATCTTCCGGTGGCCTTGGCTTCTTTGACTCTCAGGTTCCACCAGCGGCAGCTCTTACAGCAGACCCATGGCGACTGTTCCAGCCCTCCTTGCCCATCTCAGCTACACGTGGAGACACAAAGCCCTCACCGTATGTTCCCAGAAGGGGGAGCCAGTGAGACCATTACATCTGCAGCGTCGGCCACCATTCCACCAAGCGGAGAGAACGGTCAGAACACATATGCAGAGGCTTTCTGAACGTATAAGTACATGTATTTTTAGGGCTTTCCACACTGCAGTTAGCCGGGGGCTAACGGCATTTCTAGAATGTTCTTGGCCAACTATCAAAGCAACATGTCAGGTTCACTCTGCAGTCAGTGCCGTTGGACCAGTGACACTGAACAGTGGCTGCCCACTGCTCCCTTGAGGAATTGGTTAAATACAGAGAACGAATTTTGCTACATGTATGTATATGTGACAATAAACGCACCTTTACCTGCTAAGGTTATTTATTTATTTATTTATTTATATATATATATATATATATATATATGTATGTATGTATGTATGTATGTATGTCTATTTATTATTATTATTATTTTGCGATTTCTATTTAGCTGAAAACTGTCATGCCAATGCTAATGTGTAGCGCCGCTGCAAGAAATAACAGAAACACCTGCTCAGGGACTGCAGATGGAAATGAGCTTAAAGCTAAATCTAGTAACAGGCATTGTTCTTTTGAGGTTAATGTATTTTGTACATGGTCCCTTTTACAAAAAAATACTTGTCTTTTATTTTTTTTATAGAGAAACTATACAGTATGGCGAACTGTAATATTGCGATATTCAGGTGTATCGATATTTTCTTACACCACTAGTGTTAGCCCCGGTAATAATATGCAGTGTGGAAAGCCTAAATCAGTTCTCTGTGCTTATTGCTGGCAATTATTTCCATAATCTTTCTCTGTGGTCTGTCTCTTGGACTCATTGTCATTCTAGAGCCAACTGTGCAGTTCAACACCTGGGTGAACTGCTATCCAGCCCAGCTGTTTGCACCAGTGATTCGCAGCCCTAGGGGAGAGGAGGAGTCCATCTATTTGGAGGATGTGCAGACGGACGAGGAGAAGCTCAACAACAGCATGCTGTCCTCAGAGTCCACATTTCTTCCCGTCAGTTCTGGCGCGGAGCCACAGCCAGCTCGATCTGACAGCGAGGACGAGACGGAGACCTTTGACCCTGACTCTCTGGCCCCAGAGCGCCCAGTCCAGCCCAAGAAGCCGCACACATTACAGATTCCTCGTCCACATTCAGAGAACACACTAAAGCAGGACACGGCGGAGGACGTAAAGTCAAGGGAAGGTTATAACAGCACTGCTTCAGTTCCGGCAACCTGCCCGTTTGTGGACAAGCGTGACCTCCCTCAGGCCACCTCTCCTGACGTTGGGAAAGTGGAGCTGGACGAGGAGGCCAGTGGAGATCATGCATCGGGACAGTCGAAGGCAGAGAAGGCAGCGGTCAGAATCCAGGCGTGGTGGAGGGGTCTGTATACTTGCCACTGCCACCCCATGGCCAAAGAGGTGCGGAGTGAGATTCGCCTTCGCAGGATGCAGGATCACATCCTCTTCCTTACTGGAGAATCGGAGAGGTATCTCAGATGTCATTGGCAAACATCTCTGGTGATTGCATGTAAACGCTGTAGTGAATCTGTTTATTTGTTCCAAATTCATGAACCGGGAACACATTTATTGCACTGTCATCATGCAGTTGCACTGCAAACATACTTAGTTTTTATTCGGAAGTGAAGAGAATGCTGAATATATAACTTTTAGTTTCTTGTGCAGGATGCAGAAACTGTATGAGGAAGAGAAATTACAGAGACTGGTTCAAGAGGATGCCGTGAAGTTTATGTGGAAACAGGTCAGTAATTCAGAATATTTAATTATTCAGGTCCTACAGATTAAATGGACTGCATTTATACAGCGCATTATATTTCATTTATTTCATCCAAAGCGCTTTACATTATTTGCCTCACATTCAACCAGCAAGTTCTTGATCGCCTATCGCCCCACTCTACCCACTGCCTGATTAATACACGCACTCGACGGCTGCTCAATCCCTCCGGTGTTTGAGACTTAATGCGCTGCAGTTTTCAGCGTGCTCACTAGCCTTCCACATGCCCTGCTGTGTTCCCTGTAGCTCCTCTCTATGCAGCAGTGGCAGCAGGTGGTTGAGCAGCAGCTAGCCAGCGTCACACACACTGTGAGCCCAGCTCAGCCTGCAGCCGCGGGGCCCTGCGGCGGGCCTGCCCGGCTTCCCGTCGCCTCCAGCCCCGCGTCCCCGCCACAGGCCTGCACCCGCCTCTCCTTCCCCGACTCCGGCTTCCAGTCGACCAGCGAGCCGCACGGAGGAGACAGCTTCCTCAGCAGCGACACGGCGGGCTCCCTGGAGACGACGGTGCGAGCGTTGGCCCTTCCCGTTGGCGGGAACAGCCCCGACTGCAGTCTGCTGGGGCAGTACCTCTCCTCTGTGGAGCAGAGGGAGGTGGAGGAGGAGGAGGAGGAGGAGGAGGAGGAGGTGGTGGTGGTGGTGGCGGGAGATAGAACTGAGACCCCTCAGCTCACCTCACCCATGTGTCCCAGTGGATCCACGCGGCCCGACTCCGCCCTGAAGAACTGGGGGGGAATGGAGGAGGAAAGACCGGAATGATATTGTGGGCCTTTCTTGACTGACATTAGTTTATTACATATGAGTCTCCCTAAACTCTACACTGCATTCATCTTTAATATATACCTTGTCCTCATGTAACGGGCCACCTTGCACAATGAGAGGGAAGCCAGAGCAGATTTCTGGGCAAAACCGTAGTTTCCAATGAATTAAATGTTTTTATTTTTTATAATACTGTTTTATCTGAATACTTTATTACTCTATTTATTGAAATGTTTAATCTACCTTGCATGTTCAGACATTTGTTTTGTTTTTTTAAAGAAATTTATTTTACAATAAGAACACCTTAGTTTGTCACTTTTGTGAATTTCTAATGTTTTAATCACATTAGTATAATTTTGGTATATTATGTAATACCATTTGAAATAATCCATGTACATTAATGCAATGTTTGAGCAGCACATGACACGTATAACGTATTGTGCTGTGGTCAGAAATGACAATGAATGTAGGTAGCTGATTTACCTCTTTAAAACATGTTGAATTAAATGTCTTTCTAGTTCTTTTCGCTTATTTGCTAGATCTGACTTACTAGTATTTTGTATTTCAACAACATACGGAGGAACGAGATGAAGCAAAAATTGTGACATAATATCAGACACTACATTGTGTCAAATAATAGCCTATTTGTACTGTTCCTGAATCTTGTAGCACTGCGGTCAAGCCAGCCGTCGTTTTCATTTGCTTGGTGAAGTGAGCCGCTCAATTTTTTAGAGTGCGCCTATTGTTAACATTTACAGTTGTAACATTGTTAACAGTTAACTTGCAAATATTTTCCCGAAAGATTCACAGAAGCACGTATAAGCTTATAGATCGCATCTCGTGTATATTCTTATTCTCTCTCTCTCTCTCTGTGTTACTTTGGGGGAGGGAGGGAGGGATAGCGCGAGAAAGAGAGAGGAGAGAGATACGGTAATGTACAGTAATATTTACTAAATAGGCGCACGTCACAACTGGTGAACTCGGCATTTTCAGATAATTTTCGATTTACGATGTTGTGAATACCACAAAGGGCTCATTTGGAATATTCTCGTGGAAATGGTAAACATCACCCATCTGAACGCGCTGTTTTTACTTCACTTTTACTTCGCATTTACTGACGGACGGTGCAGTCACTGGAAGGGAAGGCTTGATTTGCTTCTAAGATGTGGTAGCCTATATCCGGACGACCTCAATACACCCCATCCCCCCATCTGTACTGTCCTGTAGGCCATGTAGTGCACGAACATCAGTTTATGTCTCATTTTCTTGCATTAGCCCCACATACAACGATATAACCGATTGTTCGGACCACGGGGGGAAACGGGGAAAATCACGTAAACCGCTTGGGAAATGTAAGTAGTAAGCCTTTAATTATATATTTACAATACCGTAATGACAAGTGCACAGTAGCTAGCAGTAAATGTACAGCTTAACGTAGATGCTACTGTAGTTGTGTATAATAGTGCATCTCACTGGTGAATATTATTATGCTCTTGCCATTCCATAACGTCATCTGCGGCTTCATGTGTTTGGGTTAGGGGGGGTAAACATGTAATTTTGTATCTGTGATACGAGAGCCCATGCCTACAGCCTACACCCATACGGTAAACGTTATTTTAGTAGGGTACCTTTAAGTTCGATGCACATAACATGCGATGCATACGTGTTCCCATCGTGTGTGGTATCACACACACTATATAGCATTATCCCAAAAGAAAAATAATTATACTGTAGGCATACCTAATCTGGTTCCAAAGCTCTTTTGGGGCCCTAGGCAAAAAAACATTAAAAGTAGTGTACAAAAAGGTACATTTAATTCACTTGTTTAAAATAGACTGGAATTGGCAGTAGAAGCATGTTCTTTATTATTGAATTCTTCCATCTCTCCTTTAGTGTCCATCCATCCATCCATCCATCTTCTTCCGCTTATCCGGAGTCGGGTCGCGGGGGCAGCAGCTTCAGCAAGGGACC
>JAODOY010050527.1:0-13995 GCA_025399855.1 Forbesichthys papilliferus | reverse complement strand
CCTGGGGGTATGTGTACCCCTGGGGGTATGTGTACCCCTAAGGGTATGTGTACCCCTGGGGGTATGTGTACCCCTGGTTTGGCATCACTGATCTGCAGTGCATCTGAGTCAAGTCAGCCAGCAGAGATGAAGTGAGGGCTGGTGGTACCGTACCTGCCGTGACCATGCACTGGATCAATCAGAGGTTCTGTTGTGTCCTGGATTTCATTCTTAATATTCTCGATACCCTACAAAAAACAGAAACATGCTGTTATTTATTTTGTATATATGTTGAAAAGAAATCTGAACAGTGTGCTGTAGTGCAGTAACAACAATAATACAGAAAAAGAAAACAATTGTCCAATACAAACCCCATTTGAAAAAGGCAATAAATATATTTATGTATTATAACATGAATGTAACTAAAGGCCCATTTACGCTTCTGCGTCGTACCTACGTGGACCCTACGCCATAGGCTCCCTGTAGACACCCACCCTACGGCGTACCTTACGGCGTAGGGTGACGTACACCTCTCAAAAAAATGTAACCACACGTCCGTACGTACGTCGATTCAACGCAGCCAAGAGTGAGATTTCCCTATGGTATTTCCTTGTTATCGAGCAGTGAAAAGCAGTCTTTTAAAATACTATTTTGTGTCTGCATGATTGTTTCCTATGATAAATGTTGATGTAACCAAGAGATTCACTGGACAGAAATATTTTTAAATGCTTATTTCAAAACATTAACACCCAATTTGTGTTCTAATTCTGGCGCATAACAAGACATGGCACTTGCGCATTTTGGGGCTTCGCATCAATCTCATGCCCATTCCACGCGTAGAGGTCCGGGCGGCCAACAGACCAGCGCAGCAGTATATAGTATAGTATATAGACTACACGTAGATGCCACGCAGAAGCATAAATGGGCCTTTAATCACAATCTCATGTTCAAATATTTTTTACCTTAGTTAAGATGACAGAGTAGAGGAAGAGCAGAACTCCACAGCACCCCCTCCAGGTATGATAGAGCGACAGCACCTCCTCCCTCAGCTCAGACACAGACTGGACAGTCCGCTTACTGCAATGGAATATAACCACCACACAGCTGAAATATATTGGGTACCAGGCGATTCACAACCGGTACGGTAGAGGCAGTAATTACATCTGTCATGTCTCGCTAAAGGGCAAAAACCAATGTAATTTAAACACTGGACTAAATCAAAATTGCTGCCTGTCTGTGGAAGACCATATTCTGTCCTGTACTGTAGCCCGTGCCTGGGAAATCCCTACAGCGAGACGGTCGCTATTTGGCAAAGGTTCTCTGTGGTGAGTCAGCACTGCTTGCCTTTCTGCTGGCCTAGGTCTCACCTGCCACAACGCTACGCGTTTGATGAAACGCAACTATTCCTCTGGCAAACACAGCCTTGCTTCATTTGTGTATGTGTGTGTGTGTGTGTGTGTGTGTGTGTGTGTGTGTGTGTGTGTGTGTGTGTGTAATTCATGCTGAGTCAGTGGTGCATGTGCAGAATGTCAAGCGAATTCACTCTGAAAGCAAAGACTCTACTATGCTAGACTGTACCGATCATACACTGAAACCTTCCCGTTAAAGCCTGTTTAGATTAAATGCACAAAAAGCTGCACACTCAACTGATGTAAAAAAGCAGGGTTTTTTCCGTTTGGCTAGTGCTATTGTTTTGCACAGAAAGGGAAGGGTTTCATCTGTTTGGCTAGTGCTATTGTTTTGCTAAGAAATAACCGAATCCTAGAACAAATAATTTGCAACTGGCAGTTTTGAGCTGAGGGAAAGAAAAATCATAACTTAGATAGCTCCAGCAGGTAATACTATACTTTGTAGCTACAACAATCAGATAAGAACTGCAACCAAATTATCCTTCACTGTTGTCAAGTCGGCGGTTTAAGTCTTGCGTGCTGTTTCGTGCTACACTGTGCCTCTGCATGTTCAATACACATAAATGGGATATACGGGTCTGCGCCCGCGTTTGTGCCTTTAATCAGCCCTTTAAACAGCCCTTTACCACTGCCAGATCAAGCTGTGGTTCCCCATCTCAATACTTATTATTGGCATGGGTAGACCATAGATAGGAAAGTTGAATCGCATCAGCTACTGTATATTCAATGTTGTGCATGCTGAGGATGAGAAACCAAAATGGGTTACTAAGTAAAAATGCTGGCTGTTAGCTGTGAGGCAGTGTTACTTACTAGAGAATGCTGTGAAATCGCTCAAAGCCAAGGTCCTTAGCAGACACAGCTGCTAGGCACAAGAAAGAGTGCACACACACACGCACACACACACACGCACACACACACAAAATAGAATTATAGCATAGCATGCACCCTAGAAGTGTTATAATAATAATTATACATTAACTTTTATAGTGCTTTTCTAGATACTGAATTAAACCGCTTTACACAGTACACTTGGTAAAAGTTAGTCAAACAGTTAGCCAAACAATAGAAATACATTAGGAATCACAATTTGATGATAAACAACAAGTGTTCTTTAATTCTGCAGGCTAGTGCTTCCACAGCCACTGGTCCCTAGGGAAGGTCCCGTAGCCTGGTGTAACCAGACCTAAAGTTCACTTTGAGAATAAGGTCTGGCAATGCTCCACTGGGAAGTGTTAACAGTCGTTGCCTCATACTGGGCGAGACCTCTGGTTAATTTTGAAACTATTGGACAGCCTTTAACCAATCGGCGTTGCTACAACAGTTTTTTTCTAAACACAATTGACTTCAACGTCATCTCACCAACCCGCCCTGATTGGTCAGGGTTGGGTTGGGTGGCCAGCAGGGAGGCTGTGAAACAGGGTTTCTAGACTAATAATCTCAACAAAAACTATTGAGCTGAGAGCTAGGATAGTTAGCTAGGGGAGTTAGCTATCGAGTTAGCAACAGATTGCTAGGGGTCCCGACCCCCAAAACTGACAAGCACTGCAGCAAGACGCATGACTCACTAGGCTGCTGCTCTTGCGGTGGCTGGCTGCTCTCTGGCTCCTGCGGGCCTTTAGACTGTGCACTGCCATGTGGGACCTGCCCCTTGGCCCAGGACACCAGGCAGAAGCCAGCCAATGGGCTGGAAACAGCTGACTCCAGGATCTCACTGAGCGTGGAACACAGGGCTGCTTTCTGCTCTTCTTCTGTATTAAGGTGCACACATTAAAACACACACACACACACACACACACACACACACACAGGAATGTCTGTAAAACAGTCAATCCTTGTGTCAATATATCACATTCAGACGGTTGCCAGGATCCTGTCTACCTGCGAGCTGTCTCCAGTTAGGGCTCTCTCTGTTAAAGAGAATGTTCTTTAGGAGAAAAGCCTGCAAAACGAAGCACAACCAGATTACCCGAGGAGCTCTATGCCACTATTTGTGCACTCGGAGTGATTTCAAGAGAGCAATCTGACCCGTACCTGAACAGGTGCAATGACAGCACATGGTCCACCTTCAAATTGTTCCAGTGCTGAATGTTCATTCTCACTGAAAACAAACCCTGCGGTTAAAGAACGAAACATAAATCAGTTACATTAATGTACTATAATTTAATTAATGGATTATATTATTAATTGATGATTGATGACATACGATCCAGGGGAAGCAGAGGAAAATTAATATATTAAGTATATAAATATATAAACAGTATAGAGGCAGCTCGAATCCCTGCAACATGCTTATGAATGGCCCATACCTGAACAGGTAAAATAAAAACTATACCTTGGCTCCATCTACGGAAGATAGAGGCAGACACCCCTCCAGTCGAGGTTCTCCCCCAAACTATATCCACAACGTCTTTATTTAGTTCAGACATGATAATTAACCCACAGTCACCTTCCTTGTTATTCCCACGGGGCTCCTATCTGAAAAGACAGGTCTACTTAGCACAGCTTGCTAGGTAACGTTACGTGTCCTGCTCCTCGCTCGTCCCAGGGTTGACAGCCCACTTTTCTCGACGGGTAAAGCAGGTGGCATTGGCCACTGACCACTGCTATGACGCGGCAGTCTCACTCTAATGAATGGCAGCTGACAGGCGGAGGAGAAGAACATCAACGTAGCCGCACCAGCCTGCCAAGCGTTCTTCACGTTATTATTATGTTCAACATTAATCAGAATCCCACAATATAATAATACATGCAACAGTTATCAATAAACATCAACAAAACTGCCCCGTAAAGATCCTGTACAGTAGTTAGCTGCGTACCGTATATTATTGTTAGGTTAAGATTACATACTAAAAGATTGCCCACAGTGTGATATTTCCAAGGTTTCAATGGTGACTAGTTTATAATTATCATTCTGAAATATTTACAACATAGCTACATGTTAAAACTAACCGAGGTGAGCGGCTAACGTAGCTTTTAGCATCAGGTCGCTAGCGCCTAATGCTGTATGCTTTGTCTTTCAAATAATGGTCATTTTGTAGCCACACCGATACAGCTGAAACTGTACGAATTGTCTTTGGTTACTGGGGGGTGGCGATATACAAACATTACCTTAATAATCACAATCGGGAAATGATAATCCGTGTTGGATATTTATGCTTTCGTAGTACACGTCTCAGTCATTCGTTTATTTACAACCGATATGTTAAATATGCGTACAGTTGACGTGAGAAACCATTGGTTCAACTCCGGAAAATTCTAGATGCGTCAAGGGGTGCACCTTCAACGCGCACCTTCATTGGTTCCTATAGCTTTCAATAACATACATTGCCCGCCTCCGGTAGTAGCGCCGCACTGCTATTTGTGACAAAACTTAACTTTTATGTTTTTATTTATTTATTTATTTTAATATAAAAAATAGAAAATAATAAAACAATAACACATACATGAGACTTGTACATATAGTTGTAAAGTATTTACTTGAATAACTTATAACAGGACGGGGAAATTATGTTCGCTATGGCTCTCCGTAGTAGTCTTTTAGTGAGCATGCGTACTACTCTCAAATCAAGCAAGTTTCAATGATTTGCCAACCACATCCATGGTCCCCGTGCGTTTTGTAGACTCTATACATGTTTAGGTGCATATATTGTAGTTAAAGAGTAGTTGCTCTACGAAAATAATATTGTTTTCAAAATGGGAGGGCAGGTTAAAGGCAAAAAGAAAAACAAGACAAAAAGGAAAGACAACCGCTCAAATGGCGGTATGTTTTGAACTACTATGTACTAGCTAGATTTGACCCACTATTCTGTCCATGTACTTTGCAGTTATCTGCTCAATTAAAATGATTAACGCCTCTTTACCCACTGCAACAGATGCAGGGTCAGTTTGTTTGTCACCACAGGAAAGGATGAAACTGCGAATGCACGAAAAGGCTAAGAAGAAAACTGCAGAGAAATACACCGTTCAACAGCTGTTGGAAAAGGTGATGTTAATTTAAAGACACGTTTTTTGACGATATCATCGTAATAATGATGATAATTAATTTGTTTAAACCAACATTTATTTTCTTAGACAGAGGAGTATATGGACAGTTTCGACTTTGAGATGGCTGCCCGTTTCTGTCAGCGAGCCATCGACACGGAGCCCACCAACCTACAGGCACTAGACATGCTTGGTGACATCTATTCTGAACTAGGAGACACTCAGAAAGCTGAGGAAATATCCTTTGTGTGCACATATACATAACAGCACTGCTGTTAACACTTTCATATTACTGTTATCCTATAAAGAATAGCATTTCATATCTTTCATAACCAAATGATCCTTCACCGAGTCTCCTTAAGTGTTTTTGCGTGCTGTGGAGCTATCCCCAGACAAGGGTCACAGTAAATACATGTACTTGGGACAGATCCATACTGGACAGAAGGCTGTAGATTACTACACCAAAGGAATACAGATTATGCTGTCTGACCTGGACAAAGAAGCACATACCCCTGTGAGGTCACTGTCATTACACTGATATAGAATGCTTATCAGATTTATAAATTACTCTGCGGTTGAACGTTTGCTTATAGTTTGTATCAACCCATGGAGCGAAAAGACATCCGTCGTCAGATTCATAATAAATGTAATATCTAAAATATAATATCTAAAACAGTCACAAGATGGCGATGTTCATCTGTAAGACATTTGTTAGCATTACGTCATCATAATTATTACTATGTATGCCGTTTCATGTGTTAGTAATGCACAATTACAAACAACTTTTTTTTTTTTAAAAAGGTCCCCTTTGGTCATTGTGCAGGTCCCAGCTGGTGCAGCTGTCCAATCAGACGGAGACCCTCAGCTCCCCACAGGAAAAGATGTAGCTGTGGCCTACTGCTCTATGGCAGAAATCTACCTTACTGACCTCTGGTGAAGTGACAAACACACATACCCCCACACACATACGTACATATACATACATACACACATACATATGGTACTGTTTAGTGAGTTTATTTGTGTGTAGTATGGAAGAGGGAGCAGCCGACAAGTGCAGGGAATCGATAGAGAGAGCATTGCACTATCACCATGACAACCCTGAGGCGCTACAGCTCATGGCCAGCTACCTCTTCAGCGCTGAGAGGAACCAGGTCAGTCATTGCATGTGCGCACATGCACCAAGGACGAGCTGAGTTATCTACACAGATCCAGCAGGGGTCTCCTGTGTTAATTAATGTGCAAACATTTAATTGGATATTACTACCCACCACAGTAATGCACACTGAGGGGTCATACAGGTTGAAATATTAATTAATGTGCAGATAATTCAGGTCAAATAGAGTCACCTAATAACGTTGATACTGAGAAAACAGTGTTCATTTTTCAAGGTTGAAATAATACAGCAGGAACTGTAAACCTTAAACACGGTTGTGCAAATGCTGATTAGATTAGTTACAACTTGTAGTTCTATGGTTAAAACACAACTCAGGACTCAAAGAAGGCTCATCACATTATCCCCATAATATGTTCCAAGCACGAGTGGAGATTATAATGCTGGCATCACAACAGAAGCCTTTTTTGGAGGAATTACAACTGCACACAGAATAAATCACTTTAGAAAGTGTAATCTTTGTGTCCTATGAGCATGTACATGTGGAGGGTAGAATTGTATTACCGTCCATGTTCAGCAGGGGGCGATCCAGCTCCAGTCTTAAATCATTCGATCACTCTTATAGGGACAGGTTGCCAAGTTCTTGTGAGGTTGTACCTTTATCTCAATTCTGAATGTTTATGAGCAAAGGATCAACATTACCTAATATCTTAAAATATGCAGAATGTCTTTCTGCCATGCTGTATGCTGCCATTTTGGGAGAGAAAATGATATTCAGAATTTGTTGTTGTGCAATTCCTTATGGACTCTGAATATAATTGTAAAACATTTTTTGCTAGGTTTCTGTGTGTTTTTGCTCTTAACATGCATATGTATGAGTATGCGTATGTATTGTGTTGTGTTTTGTGTTGTTGCTACCTTCAGGAGGGCAGGGACTACCTGATGAGGAGTGTGCAAGTGTGGCTGCCGGCTTTAAAACAAAGCGGAGCTCCACTTGGCACAGAGGAACTCATGCAGGTAAATTGGAAGCTATTCCTGCACCTTCCTGTCAGGATTCAACCCTCCCTGTTCTCAAGTCCTTGTGTTTATGAAGCACTTTCAAACGCCTTTACACGAAACAAAGCAAGCACGTGAGAATAGATGGAACAAGAGCAATAAGACTTTTTCGTTTTAGATATGATGTATATTTGGAGAATATATGAACAATGTGCAAAATCAGTACCATGAGCATATCCATCAGCAGAAGTAAGCAAATTATACACTGCGGCAAAGCAGCCATGGGGAAGTAATGTCTGGTAAAACGGGAGTTGTGTTTGTATGATGGAAATGCTGATCCACGGGGGGATGATTCAAGGCGGAAGTCTCAGTTCCTTGCTATTACGACCCTTATCTGTCGGGCCAGGCTGATCTTAGCTCGGCTCCCCGAGCCCAAACGCCGGCGATATGATTAACAGCCACAACAGCCACAACAGCCCCACAGCATACCTTTGTACCTGGAACAAGCACTGTCATTACCAGGCAAAGGAAGAGCTATGTCTGTCCAGTGCTCATTGTGGCGGTGATGGTGGTGTCCCCCTTTGTCCCCCACAGAATGAGATCCCACCCTACGCGTCTCGCGTCACCACAGCAAAACTGCTCATCGAGACGGAGGAGTACGAGGTAAGTCTGCGTTTCTTTGCGCTTGTTTGCTTGTGCGTCGGGATTGTGTTGCTCTCTGCACGCCCCAAATGTGTGCTAGCGCGCTGAAGTGCTATTTTTCTAACTGAACAGCACAGAAGGTGGGAAGGCCATGGCCGCCCTTTATTCCCACTAGAGTCCTGTGTCAATAACAGCACTGTGGTATTTACAGAGTGAGAAGGAGAGAGGGAAATTGGCCAGACGGAAAATAAATAAAAAGTGGAGGTGAAAGTGGGGACGGCTGTCTTGACAAATTGTAGCTATATCCGCAACCGCCGGCGAGCCCCCCCCTTCCCCTCATCCCCATTTCCCCTCCATATCTGGTAATCATTCGTAGAGTTCATCACGAAAAACCCTTTGACAGTGATTAAGTCTGAAAGTCACCTGCGGCCACACCAGCAGCGCTTCAGCTATTTTCTGTTGTGATGCACTGATGAATCTACAGTCATCCCGGTTTAGCGGCTCATAGTCATCGCCGACGGGGAAATACCAATGGGCCCGTTTTCCCTTGAAGGCTGGCTGCTGTGCACACGCGCGCATGAATGAATGGAGATGGCCTGTCAGGTATATATCAGTAAAATGACAGCGTCTCGGGCCATCGTTCTCTGACACGTCATTTGTCTTCATCAGCATGTTTGCGTCGTCAGTGTCACGTTGCAAAATGGACACTGTGTGTTCTCACATTGGTTTAGGACATTAATAGTTGACAACATTCTCTCTCTCTCTCGCTCTCCCAGTTAGATGTTGTGTAATGGTTGTCTACTCTGGTGCCTTTGCCGTTCCTCTGTTTAATTTGATTAGCACCTGTCTGCCTTTTAGCTCCTACAGCTGACGACAAACCTTTTTTGTATTGTAGGGCTGTGAACCTACACTTAAAGTCATTATCACCTGTCAACGGGAACAGTCCACCTGCCACACTGCAGCCAGAACCCACTCTAGCCCCCCTTCCCCCCCGCCCAACAAGGCGCTGCGACAGCCGTCTCTTTTTTTTTTCTTTCTCTTTAATTCATTAATTACATTTTTTGGTTGGTTGTCATAGCAGCTGATAGGTACTTCCCTCTGTGAACGTCTATCTTGTGCACTTTGATGTGATTCGGGAGGATCTTGCCATTGTTCTTAAATATAGCTTGCGCTAGAGCGTGACTGCTCTCCCCAACGCGGCGCGGCTGGTTCAGTTAAGCGCTGACATCTCCAGGATTTATTTGAGGGCATGTGAGCTTGTGTCCCCGCATGTGTACGGGTTTCTGTGCGTTAGAGATACGGCCTGCTCCCGCTTGTAAAGTCATTTGTCTTTCTCCTGTCTCTGCTGTGCATGCTGGTAAAATGATTCTGTTAAACAAAATTGCTTGCAGATTACACACAAGCAAGCACGCACGCACTCAAGTGCGTACACACACACACACTCACACTATGGCTATGGTTATAAATGAGGTTCCTTTTTTTGCAGTTATGGAAATAAAGGAGACAGAATAATGTGTGTGTGTGTGGATGTCTGTTTTGCATCGTTTGTTCAGATACTTTTTTTTTTATAATCCTCGTTCTCCCGATATTCATGGTTATATATATATATAACCATGAATATAAGTTTTTTTTTTCTCTCATTCCAGCTACCGTATCTCTCCTCCCTATCTTTACGGTAAAATTAATCTTGTTGTTGTTTAGAGTTTGAAGCGACTCTGGAATCTGTGAATCTTTAATCATTAGCCTGTGGGCTGACCACTGTAGTTAGGGAAGTGAGCAAGCGGAGGGTATATAATGGTTATCATGGCTCACTTATCTTTGCTTCCAGATATGCTGTTCTATTTCTGGAGCTTCGATCCCACCCTCTATCAGTTAGCTAATACCCAGATCTATCTTTAAAGCCATCTACTGTAGTGCTGTGCTGGACTTTCCCTTCTAGGCTGCGTGTTGGCCCGCGTGTGTCTGTGTGTCCGTCCAGAGCTCTGGCACTGACACGAATGCATTTCAGCTGCTCTTGTGTTTGTTTGTAATCAGTCGTCAATTAATCAAGAGCAATGGATGCTCAGCTCATAATTGGCCCGGCGATCAATCACCTCACACAAACATTTGCTAACTCTCTTAACGAGATGCTCTCAATTAACCTGACTATCCCTCAGTCTCCCCTGGCAACGGACTTCTTTATTGCCACGGGAACCACCTAGGCTTAATAGAAAGAGAGAGAACTCAGAGGGGCGGAGGGGACTCAAAAAACTCTCCAGCTAATCAGGCTGCTTTGACAAGCAGCAAGTGCTGTTTTGTTGTGCATGTTGCGTGTTTGTGTGTGTGCGCCAAGTGCATGTGTTCGGAGTGCGGACACGTTTCGTGGTACTTTTGCCCTTCTCCACGGGTGATTGGCTAACAGTCGCCTCCAACCCCAGGTTGACAAAATCAATATATCATCACACAGGGCTTTACTAAGACACACACACACACACGCACAACCGCGAGGCCCACGTGGAGAGGAAAATAGGCACACACGACACAACCTGCTTTTAGTCAAGGTCTGCTTTCTGTAACAGAATCAGCCCACAATGGCTGACCCCTGCAGTGACTGGCTGTGGCCAAAGGTCACCCCCACATTCAATTCCCATGAGCCGACCAGCCTTCCTCTAGAACGGAGGGAACGGTTGGCGGAGAAGGAGGAGGAGGGAGTGGGGGTAGAGAAAGAGGTTTAAGACCACGGACGCTTTGACCGCAGTGTGTTCTACTTCAGTGACACTGTACATAGCATATGCATGGAAATGGCTACATGGGGGTGGCCTCGCGAGACCAGGAGGGTCTCTCTTCAGTTGAATTTCATCTGGAAAGCCTCCGAATCATTTTGAATGTGTCTGAGTAGCAACTGAACTTTCCAATCAGCGTCGTGTTGCTAGCTATATGGGCGGGGTTTTCCAATCAGCGTCGTGTTGCTAGCTATATGGGCGGGGTTTTACAATCAGCGTCTTGTTTATAGCTATACGGGCGTGGTTTTCCAATCAGCGTCGTGTTGCTAGCTATATGGGCGTGGTTTTCCAATCAGCGTCGTGTTGCTAGCTATACGGGCGGGGTTTTCCAATCAGCATCTTGTTTATAGCTATACGGGCGTGGTTTTCCAATCAGCGCCGTGTTGATGGCTATACGGGCGTGGTTTAGGTGTGCCGACCATGGTGTCGACAGCAAAAACGACCAGATGGTTCATCCAATCAACTGCTTTTCTTTCAACAAGTTTTAAAAAAAATGTTTTTAAAAGTATAACAATTTTTTAAAGTATAACCATTTTAACAGTTTCAATGTACGACTTCCCAGATGAACTTGTGACAACAATCCATCTGGCATGTCAGGTTAGGGGGAGTGGGGGTGCGGCATTTGGATAAAGGGGAGGATATTAAGCCTATTGGCTGGTAATGCGGATGAATGGATTAAGTGGGCTATTGAGCACAGTGGCCAAAGTGACTATCGACTGGGTGATAAGCACCGCGTTGTGTATCGACGGCCATGTCTGTTGTCTTGTTGCTATTGACGACCTTGTCAGTGGGGACACTGGCCTCTAAGACGCTTATCAGACCTGCTGATCACCCGGATTGATCGAGCTGGCTGGGAGGTGCATATTATGTTATTGTGTGTGTGTGCATGCGTGCGTGCGTACGTACGTGCACACGCATGTGTAATCTGTGTGTGTGTATTAGGGGGGGGGGGGATTGGTACCAGAAAGTTTCTTTTTGTGTGACAAGGTAAATAAATGACATTTTGTGGGGGAGATTCATTACATTCCTATGCTGTTCACTCACCCCACTCTTTTCCCCCCGCCCCTGCCAGACAGCAGTGGACATCCTGGAAGCTCTCCTGGAGGAAGATGATGAGGTCGTCCAGGTGAGTTACTTATGAAGTGTCTCTGTTTTAACGTTTCCAGCATTTCATCTGTTGTCTGCCTGGTAGGACCCATCTTATTATTTGCATTCATCTGAGAACTTCCAGCCGTGTGTTGACAAGCGCATTGGCACATCATGATTGGACCACCATCATCTAGGGCTTGTGCGATATGACGATAGAAAAACAACTATTGTTGCATATTATGCTGTATCGTTTATATTGTTGTGATGCAGGTCACAATCTTTACTGCAACACTTTTTGTAATTTGGAGATGGTCCATATTTTGAGCGGATTACATTAATACTTTAATAATTCTGACATTTATACTTGTGTTGTAATTTCATTGGCGAAGCGTTTATTGCACTTAACCGTAACGTAAGTGGAGTTTTCATCAACTCTCCGAAATCGTCTGTCTCTCTTGCGCTGAGCCCTGTGTGTGTGTATGTGCATATATGTGTGCCTTATGTGTGGAGTAAGCCCTTCTTGTGGTGAAGCAGAGACCATAAACATTGCGTAAGCAGTAGCTGCTCGTGATTCATACAGAGTCTTATGATCTAATTTGTTTGGGCTACCTGGCAAAACACATGGACATTACGTTTGGGACATAACCAGAGCCAGAACAGAACGTGTTATCTTAAAGAAACAAAGGTTTCTCAACACTATGATTGCCATGGTCGCGTTTTGCAGTTATTATTGTTCGCGTTAGTAAGGCAATCGTAAAATATAGCAAAACACCGTAGAGACTATATTCATGTACTTTATGGTATTTTAACTCACTGGTTCAGAGAACGCTGCCCCTCTCCACATATGAGATGTTGGTCATATCACACAGCCCTACCTTCAACCAATTGGAACAAGACGTTAATGGGGCTTATTTAATTGCTGTTGGCACAAGCTGAACTATGTACCTGGACAGTGATTGTTCAGTGCTTTTCTCCAACCATTTCTACTGCTGACGGACAGCCACCAGCTGTTTTGAGAGAGGTGTTCCCAGACTGCTATGTAAAGCGAAACAGGTCGTAGAGTGTACTGAATCAGGATGACTTTACTGGGCTACATCTGATTATTATTATTATTACAAACGAACGAACTAGCTGTAAATCTGTTCATGTGTGTGTGCGCACGCTGGAGGGGTCTTTGCTTCCCCTTGCTGCTAGGACAGGCTTATTAATGACACAGCAGCGCGGCTGCATGAGACCTAGTTGTAGGCATACCTGTGCTGTCGCCAACACACTGAACAAACTTATCAGGGAAGCAGAGTCTTGCTGTTGGCTCTAAGATGGTCACCTTGGAGGAGGTGGTGGAGGACTGGATGCTGGCAAAACTGCTGGCAATCGTGGACAATCTCTCCCACCCCCTCCTCACAACACTGGACAAGCTAAAGAGCAGTTTCAGCAACGGACTCATTCAACCTCGCTGCTCCAAGGAGCCTACCTACTGCAATGAGGCTCTATAACTAATCTGCCTCTATCAGAGCCACTATTACAGTCATCTTTTGCACTATGTTCCTCGTATTTTATTCTATTGCACTCTTATTATGTATTTTAACATACCAGACTGCTGTGACCTAATATCCCTTTGGGGATGAATGAAGTAATCCATCTGTCCGTCTGTCTGTCATCACCACAGAGGGAATAGATGCCTCACCCTGAACAGCTCTGCTCCTCTGCCGAACCACACTATTGCGTGGATGTGTGTGTGTGCACAATACAGTACATTGACGTTCACCCGCACTGTGCTGACCCGCTCCAAACGTATAAAAAGCAGGTGCCACGCCCCCTCTGCGCAGATTAGAAAGTCGCGCATATGACGGTTCTTGTCTGTTGTGTGTGTGTGCGTGTGCGTGCGTGCGTGCGCGCGCGCTGCTGTCAATGCCTTAAGTCCCACTGTGAGCAGCTACAGAACTGAGAACTGAAGGTGTACGAACGACTGTGTCGCTTAGAACAGCAGTGTCTCTTTCTCTCTCTCTCTCTCTCTCCCTCTCTC
>JAODOY010050507.1:0-18736 GCA_025399855.1 Forbesichthys papilliferus | reverse complement strand
TACGGTAGGACAGTCTGACAAGGTAGGACAGATGCACAGACTATAACTGTCCTTTTGTGCTACGGTAGGACAGTCTGACAAGGTAGGACAGATGCACAGACTATAACTGTCCTTTTGTGCTACGGTAGGACAGTCTGACAAGGTAGGACAGATGGTCAGAACACCGGCTCTACGCTGCGCTCCGTAGGAAATTATTGGAATTCCTGTGAAAAGGTACACAACTACGCATCCAGTATGTAAAGGGCGTAATGCCTTCCTTGTCAGGGCCACAGCAGTCCTCAAATCTGTCATTCATGCACAGTTGTACATATTGAATTCAGATGCACTATAGAGACATTTCATAATCATCGACATGGACTTTCCCCGAGTACCGTCCATAAGCCTGTGGAGAGACCGTTTTGTTTTGTAGGCCATGGCAAACTGATTAATATGACAAGAGAGAAAACTAGGCTACAAGGTGATTTGGGGACATTCAAAGCAACTGACTGTCATACCTGACTGTCTAAACAATCTGGTATTTTGCTTGACATTGGGTGTGATGCATAACGATCTGTGACGTTGTTATTCTCTCCATGAATGGTTCTTTGTGTGTCTGTCTGTCTGTGTGTTTATCTGTTTGCTATTCCAGGTTGTTATGCTAAGCATATGTTGCTCCTGTCTTCTGTTTCTTGTTTTTAGTTATAATTAGCTTGCATGTTTGTGTGTGTGTGCGTGTGTATGTGTGCGTGTGTGTGCGTGTGTGTGTGTGTGTGCTTGTGTGTGTGTGTATAGTTGGCCTTCTGCCATCTATGGCTACTGAGACACATTTGACTTCCATCAGCCAGTGATGCCACAAGGTATATTGGCCTTGACTAAAAATTGTTGCCCGGGTAACAGCCTGTTTAACAATACTGCACTAGTTTCTACCTGTGCAAACTTCTTGCTGCATGCAATAAGCCGGTCTGGCCTCTGACCCTATTCAAACGTATAGGACACATATTTGGGCAGGTTTGTGTGTGATGTATCTGATTAGTTACTCTCCAGGGCCCTGTGCTTCACCTTTTGTGACTCGGCATAAAAGCAAACGTGTCACATGAAACTGATGCGTCCAATTTGATATGTTGTCCAATGCCACTTCCTAGAGGATTGTGAAATGAATTAGTGACAACGGCAAACGCGCTCTGCACGAGATAATTATGTATTGAGTCCCCTAGGGGGAGTTGAATTGTCATGTTTAAACTTTTTCCCAAAAAATGTTTTGAAAATTATGTTAGAAAACACAAAAAGGTGTGAATTCTAGCTACTACTGCTAGACAATGAATGCAAGGTTGTTCATTAAAAAGCCAAATCCCAAACTAATGCTGGTTGAGCTGAAGACTTTAAGACAAGTATGGAGAACACCACACACTAGGTACACACAAGGCTATAAACCATGTGAGCAGCTTCATATATACCGTATGCTGTATTTGGTTAGTGACTGAGCTGAGCTGGTGATACAGTCTCACAATTGTATCATATTAGAACTTTATTGGTAAAACAAGTTCTAAATTGTGCTGTCACTTCAAAATGAACAAACACAATTAAACAAACATGTCTGCCTGATGTGTTTTGGTGCAAAGTGGGTTTGGAACATAGAAAACTATATAAAATCATTAAGAAAAATTACAGGGGGTGCTGAGAGGTGGCTTAGCACATTCCATGGGAAGCCCTGTTGGGCAGGCAGCTTGACAATATTTTAAGATACTGTCATAGCTAGCTATCATTACTATCTGCTGTCACTGTTGCTAAACAGGGTGGAAAAAAAATCAATTTTTGTATTCAAATGAATTGTGATTCAGAACCAAAATCCCTCCCGCACATACAAAAATCTAAAATGAATAATTCGCAACACATTAATAGTACATTTTGTTTATTATACAAAATGTTTATATATTTGCGGAAATGATGCATTATCTGGATGTATAGAATGCAGAGATGCACATACATGAATTTTGCATTTGAGAGCCCTTTTCCCTCCAACATCTTGAAGTTGAGTAATTGCCTACTGTGTCTCCAGCGATCGCAGAGCCATTGGCTTCCGATCATTGGATGCAGTGCTGCGACTGTTTTCTAAATGAAATAAGGGAAGCACAGGGGGAATGGAGGGGTAAGAACATTCCTTATCGTCTCCCTTGTCAGATTCTCACACACACAGCCCTTCTTTGCACTGCTAATAATAGAGGCAGGCAGGCTTTATCGGCCCTGTCGCTAGATCACAGAGATGAAAAGAACGCAGCTGTAAGAAAACAGTACTACAGCACTATATGATTATGTTCTGCTGAATAGAGTAATTATCAATCGCAATGCATTAACTGTGGTAGACCATTTGACCATATCTACATATGTCAGTTACTTTTCAGCAGGACTTATGATTATGCCTGCTCTTTCTTGTTCAGATATGAATATGATGTAAACACGAAGGGGGTTGGGAGGAGGAAAGACCTTTGACAGTACACAGCCGCTATCATAAGATACACTTAATTTAAGCTCTCACAACAACATAGACTACATTGCATAATGTAGACTAATATATATTATAAACTACTGTTAGCCTGATGGATGATATACTATAGAAAAGTATGTATGCCTACACTGGGCCCTGTCTCACCCCACCTGCTCCAATGATGGAGAAGTGGCTCTGTCTAACGGACACAATAGGTTTGTTGTAAGGCCTCAGCAGAGCGGACTGGTGCGACTTGTAGGCAGTTTGACCAGCTTGCATCCATCAATTAATGTGTACAGTGAAGTTCTATTTGATAAAAATATGAGATGGAAAACATTGCCAAGGGAAGGTCTGACAGCTCGCGTGTCGACGTGACACCTCCCATGTCAACCTTGTCCTTCAGGTTACTAAAATAGTAACATCTAGCATGTCCTGTGTGTGTGTGTACACAGCGTGTACATATGTGAGGTTGCTATTCTGTAGCTGATAGCTTTGTTCAGGCCTATACAATGAATGTTGTCATGTCATTCATACATGTTGGTGTGAAGAGATGGAGCTGTTTCTAACAAGATCAAGATTAGCCAAGATGGAGCTCATATGAAACACAAGGACTCCTGATTTGAACAGATAATTGTAGTGCATCAGATCTGCTCAATGCCAAAGCCTGGCAGAACCTGAATGCAATCTGGAGTTACCTTGATGGCAAGGTACAGTAGCGTAGATAGGGCGATAAGCAAGGAAGCGACAGCAATATGTGTTTGTTCAAAACAAACCCAGTTGATGAAAGATGCCTGTAGACACAAATGGAAGATGGAAGGAATGCCTCGTTCTTTTGTGTGGTGTCTCTAAGAGATCACGTGGCATGCCTACATGAAATAAGCAGAAGTGAATGGACATGTTTTAAATGCTGTACTGTATAAAGTTTGAGCTCCTGAAAGTTCTTGCTAAGAAGGTACATAGTCTGCAGTTGTAAGCTAATACACCTTTGTCAAACTCATCAAAAGATTTCACACCAACAAAGCCCTAGGCTTTGCAATGCATTTCCAATGTCTGGAGTGAAGGTTCTGAGGGAACACCCTATGGCATTGAAGGAAGAGGTGTTTTTGTTAGCAAGCATTCTTGAGAATGACACACCCTGCCTTTATTAAGGAAGGTTAATGTATGCTGAGGCATCGTCAAACTCCCTTCTTTTAAATTGTGATTTAAATTTAAATGTAATCTTTAAGCCACTAGATTTATTTAAATTCAAATTCAATATATAAGACAAAGAAATTGTTAATATTATACAAGCGATGTTATGTTGAATTGAGTATGGCTTTGATAACTATGATGAGCCTTTCTCTGTTTAGTGAAAAACTTTGGACAGCGCTCGCTTGTCAATGTTTGTACTTCTGCACTGTCAGTAGATCTGCACTGCCTGTCTGAGAGTTTAGAAGCAGGCACAAAGGCTTTGTGCAATGTGCACGCACGCACACACGCACAATGTCCATCTGACTGCTTCGCACCCACAAAGCTGATATATCTCTTTTTGGTTGGGTATTCTCTTTTCTATGTTGGTTGACATGTCTGCATTTTGTGTGTGTGTGTGTGTGTGTGCACGTGTGCTTTATCTACACACCTGCCTGCATGTGCATGAGTTTCTGTGCGTGTTTTTGCATGAGTGTGAGAGTGCTGAAAGTTTTGCGTCAGTTATAAATGATGGACAAGCCCAAAAAGTTCCAGCAGTGAAACTGCCAGTGAGCTGCTGTTGCCGATTAGACATGGAAAACAAATTAGGTAGGTCAGGAGCCCTGGGACCACAACAGAATGGAGCCCCACCCATCGCGCTGTCATCAACCGCTTCAGGGACTGCTATGTCACACACACACAGACACACAGACACACACACGCACACACGCACACACACACACACACACACACACACACACACACACACACACACACACAATTTGTTGTCTTTCTCACCTTTTATTTTGTTCTCCCTAACATTTAAATGTGGCAACACCAATGTGCTGTAACTGTTAATAAGACATTATATCTGATATGTTTATGAAACAAAAATGCAGTAAGCAGATGAATAATGTTGCCAGTGTGTTCTCTGCATGTTTGTGTGTGTGTGTGTGTGTCATGTCACACTGTTTGGTTCACAACATGTAATTGTTTAAAGCCGATTTATGCTTCTGCTTCGAGAAAGTGCCATGTCTTGTTAATGCGTTAGAATTACACACAAATTTAGTGTAAACGTTGAAATAAGCACATCAAAATATTTCTTTCCAGCGAATCTCTTAGTTACAACAACATATATCATAGGAAACAATCTGTGCCGACGCAAAATAGTATTATAAAACATAAAAGCTTTTTTCTGCCTGAACAGCAAGGAAGTCCCTTAAGGAAACCCCCGTCTTGGCTCTCGATAGAACACTAATAGAGTGTAAAACTACTTGCAATAAGTATATAAAAATATGTATTTCCAGCGAATTACACCAACGTTTATCATAGGAAACAATCTGCCAACAAAAAATGTTACATACTGTATATAAGAAGGAAGGAAATCCCAGGAAAATATTGTTTTGTCATGTGCAAAGTTGCAGGCTAGTTTTGGTTAATAATGTTCAAGCAAGCAAGATACTATATATAAAAAAGTTTCTCTCCAGCTAATATAATACTAATACCAGGATTGTCAATGCGGGACCGTCTATGCATACATAAAGGCTATGGCGTTGTTATAAACATTCCTAATTCCAAAGCACTACTCTGGTGTTCAAGGGCTTGCATCAACAAGACTACTGCGTCGAATCGATGGACAGACGGACAGGTAGTTACATTTTTGGAGAGGTGCGCGCCAGCCGTACCCAACGCTGTAGGGTGATGCGTAAATTACGCCCTATCCATATGCCATGTCTCATGACCCTGTGAGCGTTGCTGCCTGGACAGTTGGACAGTGTGAACATGGCATTTGCGGTTTACTGGACAGGCTCTTTTTTTTATCAGTAACCCTTTTGTCAGACTAGAAACATGCTGTTTTACCAACAGAATACAGTACATAACATGGGCTTTTACATTTAAAATATTACATATAAAGTCAAAATGAGTGTTTGTCAAGCAGGTTGTATGATGAGCATTGGCTTCCAGACATTGCCACAGAGCCAGCTTGGCTCTGCTTTGCTAAGATAGCAATAGCCTTCTTTTTCTCTCTCTCCTGTAGCTGCGTCAGGTTGACCATTCAGCCAGCTAAATTTGTCAACCTCATCAAGGTGTCCTGTCTTGCCCTTTTCAATAATTCATCCCCACATTGCGCTGTGTTGGGGGTTGGTGGGGGTTGGTTTGTCTAACAGCTTGCAGTACAGGGGAATGCTCCTTTAATTGGAGTGACAGGCAGTCCCAGTAGGGCTGCCGTAAATGTCATTAGAGAATCGGTGAAGTAGCATGCGGTGTTGGAGGCTAAATTGCACCTGCTAGATTTGAAGTGGCAGCGTAAACTGTGACTGACCCAACTGCGATGACTGTGATTACAAATGCAATACTTACCGCCAGGCACACCAAACATTCGCTCGGATAAAGGCCTGGAAAGATGCGCGGTGCTCAATGTGCTCTCGCGCTTTCTTTCTTAATCCCTCCTGGCAATTCTGTATTGACACACAGACACGTTTGCACACACACACACACACACACACATTCTAATGAACCAGGACATTTGGAGCCCTTCTGCTTCCTACTTCATCTCTGGCTCTAACTAATGCAACACTATAATAGCCAATGTTATTCTCTTGGAGCTAATTAGAGATTACACATACACGCGCGCGCGCACACACACACACACAACTAGTGCAATGGAGAGGTGTAATTACCAAGTCTAATTCTTGTATCAGTTTACATTATTTATGAAATAGGGATGTTACCGTCACACTGACCTTCTTTTTAATGATGCTACACAAAGATGCATGGCGCGCACACACGCACACACACACACACACACGCACACACACACACACATGCACTCGCGCACACGCACATACACAGTCCTAATTTTCAAGACACTCTTAAATCCAACTTTTTAAAATATTCCAAGTTTCTCCCAGATGTGACTTATTGATGCATTTATTACAGTTACAGAATAATGAGTTGTTGAAGGCCAAACAAATATCACAATAATACAAACTACCGCTAATGTTTTTGACATTAGCAGCATATAGCATTAGTGTAGGCCTGCAGTGTATTAAAATTCTTGCCAGCTAAAATGCCAATATTCTGAAAGAGTGGTTCAGGGAGCATGAGGAATCATTATCCTGAATTGGTCACCACAGAGTGCCATTGAAAGCCTTTGAGATGTGCTGAAGAACTCTGCCGTTGTCAATACAAGACCTAAAATAAATTCAACTCTTGAAGAAAATAAGATGCTGTGATGTTGCATAAGTTGGACAACAATGCCACAATGAATGTGTGGCCTAATCAAAGCTGAAGGCGGTCTAACTAAATATTAGTGTGCAACAATTGTTTTATTATTTGTCAGTGATTTATTCTTTACATTATGCTTGCTGAATATGACATACAATTTGACAAAGCACACACACACGTGTGCACACACATACTGTACTGTACATGCAAACGGCATATAATGTGTATACTTCTAAATCTCCACCGTTGTCCTTTGCTAATATGCTCGTATGAACTGGCCCAATCAGCACGCTCCAAATTGGCCACAACAGGTAGTAATGTAAAAGGAGATAATGTTCAAATGTTGTGTCAAAAGTTAAACTTTTCAAATTAGTTGCAAAGAATAACACGTTAACACTCCCTTCCTTAGTACAACCACATAACAAATTGCGCACATTTTTCCAGTTCAGATCAGCTCATCTAGATATCTAGATAGCCAGTATTTTATTGATAACCAGAAGAAAACTCATGAATATTTTCTCAGCATGCCAGAGTTTGTGTAGTATGACCAGATCCGTTTAATCTTTAGTCTGCTACAGTAGTGGTTTGTGACTTTCTCTTTACTAAATCTCACATTGCAAGAGCACAGACATTATTGCTGCTTACGACAGCTTGTCAGAAAGGCCAGGACATCGTGGTTGTAGGAGTACGGGAAAACTGTCCATTGTTCTCTGACTACAAGTGTCAGAACCTGCTTGTTTGTGTGGGCATGCTCTGCAGGGATGCTTCAAAGTTATTGGTTCCCTCTCTCATACTCGCACGATGCCACTATGAATGTGCGGTCTAATCAAAGCTAAAGGCGCTCTAACTATTATTAATGTGCAACTATTTGTTTCTGAGTGTATTATTATTATTATTATTATTCTGACTGAATACGGCAGGCAATTGAACAACGCACATGTGCGTGCATGTACACACATCGTACCAACCAGTACTGACACATGCACAAAAACATGTACTTACACCTGCACAAAACAGAGTGCATGTGCACGAACACACATACACACCGACAGACAGGCAGACGGATACAACGACACACACACACACACACACACAGTAGTCTCCTTTTTCTACACACACACATTCATCTAGCGATATAGTAAGGTAAGATTGTGTTACTGTATACAGTTTAATTATCTCTGACTTGACTGGGTGGTCGTGGGTTCAAGCCCCGGTGTCGGCCTACATACATACAGTATGTATAACCATCCTTGAGCAAGATTCCTGAACCTTATCTGCTCCTTGTCATACTTATTCATACTCATATTTATACTCATTGTAAGTCACTTCGCATACAATTTTCTGTGAAAAATGACCTAATTGTAACACCTCCCTCACCTGAAATTATTGTATAAGGAAACACTAGTAGTTAAGTACTGTATCTTAGAGGCACGTACATTTGACGAATACACATTTTCATCGCTAGTTCTCTTTGAGAGCTAAATTACTAAATTTAAAATGTTTTTTTGTTTTTGTTTTTTTGTTAAAAAAAGGGAGATTCTTATTTACTTGACATGCCAGATGGATTGTTGTCACAACTCCATCTGGGGAGCCATACATGTAAACTGGTTGTAAAGTGCAGGTACTTTCCAAAAAAGTCTTGGCAGTTGATTGGATGAACCATCTGGTCGTTTTCGCTAACCTAAACCATGCCCGTATAGCTATAAACACGACGCTGATTGGAAAGTTCAGTTGCTACTCGGACACATTAAAAATGATTCCAAGGCTTTCCAGAGTGTTTCTCACGCCAAAATTAAACTAATCAAGCTTTGATTAAGCTAGGCTAGGTAATTATGTGAAAACAAAATATTCTGATATTTGTACATAAAGGCAGGGTTAGTTGTGCTCGAGAACACTTGCTTCGAGCTCAAATCACAGCAAACCCGCAAAAACACAGCCCCACACATTGCAATGCATTGCAAAGCCAAGGGCATTGTTGTGAGTGGTGTTTGTTGCTATTTACGGAGCCAGGGCTGTTTTTCAGCAAGCGCAGAGAACGATAAGCTAACTGGTAATGGACTCAGGCTTTTGGAACTCTGTATACATTTTAAATTGAAAATAATTGATAGCAGAGAAAAATTAAGACTACTGCGTGAAATGTGTCAAAATTCTGACAGGCTTCTAAAACTCTTCAGAGCATAACTCATTCAAACGAGAGACAAGATTGTCATGTCTTTCTCTCATTTAGGTGCATCAACATTTTGACAGTTTGATCTTGATCAGCTGGATGATCCCCACTGGCCGCTGTACGTGCTGATTTGACAGGTCTTGTCATTCATTTCATGCTCAATCCTCATCCACATGGGTCTGGTCTGGAGACAAAGGCTTACACGTGCCCCAATGTAAACATTGGAATCATAGGATGTTCTATTACAGGTTTTACAAGCTATGTTAAAAAACATGCATGTTAAAGCAGTCACTCTTGGTTTGCTAACAGAGGCTTGCTGAAAACTGTCTCAAACACTGCAAACTTTTCTGTCAAAGTGCACGGAGGGTTGACTCTAGGGGCAAGAGTTGAAAATTAGCAATAGCTATAAACCCTCTGTGCAACACATCAGTCTCGGGCTTGTACTGGAACAATGTTAAATTGCATGGTCCTATCAAATAAAATGTAAATCAAAATAAGAGAGGCCATGGTTATGTCATTGGTAAATATTTTTCTCCTATTTGATAATTTCCAGATATTTCTTGCATTATCGTTCCCCATCAAACATACTGACTCACACAATCTTCTACACCCATTTTACACACACACACACACACACACACACACAAACACAAACTTTGCTATGGTTTGCATAATACAACCCAACATAATGGTACCATAATATTTTCATCTGACTGCGGGTTGTTACACCACAGCACTGCCAACACCTATGTCTATACATGTGGGTGTGTGTGTGTGTTTCTGCCCTAGGTCATAGATGCAGACAATGCAGGTGGCTGAGATTGCTTGTCTGGCAATCTCACCTGTACAGAACAATGAACAAAGAATCCCTCTTTTTCTTTCCACCAAGCCTTTCCATGGGTGAGTCAGAACTAAACGTTAAAAAATGACTTCTTTGATGTCTTTTTTTCTGGTCCTGGATCAGGACAGAGTTTCTCGCGGTGCAGCTGTTGGTTACCTGTTCTTTAACAACCTGCCTGATTTCTTTGTCATGAGGTAGTGCCTGCTGACTGCTTATTACTGAAGACATACAGTACGTCATGTATTTTATAAATGTAGCGGAAGGCAGACATCCATGTACTGTAATGACCATTTGTCCGTAAAATGAATTGGCGGTAATTCAGCTCCAACACCCTCCGCCTCCGCCTCACCAAGCAGATAAGATTTGTTTAGCATCTCATTTAAATAAGCTGTCAGCTTGTTGTGAGCTTCCACCAGTCTGTTTACTGTCTGGATTCCCCTTGATTATTTTATATATGCATAAAGCATTTTACAATCATGTCCATTAAGCAACGTTTCTCTTTCTGCTAAAGCCCTGCAGCATACCATACTTTTTGTTTTGGCTTGATAAATCCATCCATGTGCATGTGTGTGTGTGTGTGTGTGTGCGTTTGAATACCCTCGCTTGCTAGAGTATGCATGTCAGCGTCATTGGCAAGGCGGTGATAGCAAGCAGGCACAGCAGGCTGACAGTTGCTACTCCTCAGACTAGCCCAGAGACCTGGGAAGCCTCGATAAGACACCCGGGCTCTGAAGACGCTAAAAAAGCCACGTCAGTAGGGAGTGGAATGGAAGGATGAGTTGAGGAGGTGGAGGAGGAATAGGAACAGGAGGAGGAGGAGGAGGAAGGAGGGAATGGAGGATGGGGGGGGGGGAATCCCTTGCCTTTTTGCAATTACTCCTAGCTAGGCACTTTCGTTTCTGTGTCACTTTGTCAAAACACCACAATTCATTTAGCCACAGCTGGGATGGGAGAAACCCTCAAAGGATGACAAACACGCACACACACACACACACACACACATCCTTATCACCGATGCTGTGAAACTGCTTAATTCCATCTGTAGGCACAAGTTACTCATCAATATTGTAAGTCTGCTGCTTATGCAATAGAAAACTCTAGAGAATCAGTTTTCCAGAATATGCTGTCTGTAAAGTTAGGCATATAGATTACAGTTGTGTCGTTGTAGATGCAAAATAGGATTATTTTTATCACTCTGAGCTTCTGACTTTAAAGACATCTCGGAACATAAGGAAAGCTACCTATACGGAAAATGGTATTTTCAGTGAGTCAGATAAATGACAGGAATCATCCATTTCTGAAAGAGTGTGTGAAACATCGTCTTAAAACGTCAGAAAACCTTTCATAGACCTTTCCAAAGTTTCCAAGAAGAAGTCTCCTCCAGTGGAAAGCTACTGTACCTGAGCTGAGAAGGCTGAAAGCGTCTAACGTATTAAGTGTCTTGGCAGGAACCTCGCTCACATCTCCCAGGCTTGTCACCCATTGGTGTGGCAGCAGGATGGGTTAAGGGTGCTGGTGATATGCCAGTGTGAGAATATGGATATGCCGTGCAAGTCTTCAAGATGAATGGCTGTGGTGTGCATGTTTTCCTGTAATGGGTATGTACTGTATCCCTGTAGATTGTCAGGAGGATGAGGCTGTATCGTTATATAAATATTTAAAGGTAAGAGTTTGGTAATCGCTATAAAAATGATTTCTGCATATGAATATACATAATCTGTAGGCACTAGGCAGCGACATAGGGTATTGGTACAGGATGTATACTGGTTTCTGTTTACAGTCCGGGTAGTATTTATAGTTCCAGTCATGTCCATATAGAGAGCAATGAGGTGGAACACATTAACTGAAATGCAATCTCGGCAATATATACGGCTATGGTCTGACGACGATTCATCTTAAAGTGTAACTGCACCCTAAACTACGTTTTTTGAGCTGAGTAATAGGATGTATCTGTAATGAGACACATTAATGCTGGTGTTAATATTGACAAAATTCAAGTTTTTATAAACATTTGCATTTCATGGGCTGAAAACTGATCTACACGTCATATCCGTTAAAATTCACCCCAGGACCTGGCAGGTTTTCAGTGGTACATTCCGTCTGCTCGTACGTCATTAAATTAAAATGTTAACGTTAATGGGGATCCCCCTCTCAGTCCCTCCCCTCCCCTCATTCAGCTCCTTGAGCTTCAGCCAACTCAACTTCATATAAACAATGGCCAGCCGAAGGACTAGGAAGTCTCGGCCAGGATATCCTCTGTTGGTAAATATTGTCAATATATCGGACCTTGCTTCAAGAGGCTTAATCGCCCAGACAATGCTGCCGATGGGTTCCTCCCATATTGGGAGTTTGAGGTCATGTCCACCTGATCCTGTGCCGTGTTGCATTTGGCTGATCAGTCCACATGATTGGATGACTTCAATTATTGAGATCACACTTAATGTCATTCAGCTATATCTACTGTACTGCAATACATCTTTCTTAAGAGTTGTGAAAACAGAGAAGGTTGAGAGATTATTGGAGGGTTGGAGAGGGAGATAACACTGGACGTTTTAGTAAGTAGTGAAAGTCTTTTTTTTTTTTCTTTTTTTTTACTGCCCACCCTCCTCATACGTCTGTCCCAACTTGTTTTGATACAACGACAAAATTCAATCAATGCTTGTATATCTTGTATATCTCCATCTGTCATTTATATCATGCATGCATTGCTTTGTTACACTTACATTTTGCTTTTTAATTACTGTGTGGCTGCATGCACATTTGCTGCTACGCACGCACAAGGGCTGTCCTTGATGTGATCCTCTCTGAATTGAAGGCATTTCATGCACTCATTTACTGTGAGGAGCAATAATAGTATCTCCCACCTCTCAGTGGTTGACGTCCAGATCTTGATTATTGTGTGGGCTAATGTGTGCTGACTTGTGACTGAGCTTCACATGACAGAGCGGCCTCATTATGCTACAGTTTCTCTTTACGAGCAGGGGGACTGGTATGATCTGCTGTGGGAGATTTCAACCTTTTATACCTACATCCAAAATTGATATGATTGGTGCAGTTTGTCACAGCAAGCGGCAGTTTAAAATAATATGGGTCTCGATAGTGGGCTAATCTAGTAGTTTTCTTCAAATAATGTGCTGAAATGGCGTGCTGCGTGTGTGATGTTGCACACTTTGTGTGGCTGTTTCCTTAATAAAACAAGTGACTTCTCAGTGGCCACGATGCTGCATTTTAATCATCCTCCCAGTCTTGATCCTGGGACACATTTGCGGAAACAAGAAGTTAAAATATCTAACCTTATCTTCAACCAAGGAATCACTTACACTTAATGCAACATTATTACCTCTCTTGCAGAACACATTGCCACTGTAATAAATGTGGTTTATTGTCCAAGAAAACGCATTTTCCATTGCAGAGAGGCTCTATTGTATCACTGATGGGGCTACATGTGTCTTGGTTTGTGAAACATATTCCTTTCCTTTTTTTTTTTTTTTGTCTACTGAATGGCACAGCTCATTATCGTACAGCAGTGCTCACACTCTGTCGCTGTACAGCCTTAGAATAATCACCTCTCTGCTACAAGAGCACAGGAAAGAGAATGGAGGTTTGACAGCGGGAAAAGCAGCACATTGTATTACACTAGTGGGGGAGATTCTGGCTAACAGCGGGTAGGTAGCAAGAAAGGAAGTTCATGTGAGAGTTCCATTTGTTGCTCTGCTGTAGCAGAGGCATTCTGTGGCAGGTTATTGCGCTAATTAGACCACACACAAAGGTTAAAAGTTACATTTTGCTCCACCTGCTGTCTGCCGAACCCACGGTGGGGAAGGCAAGGCCAGGCAAGTTCAAATGTCCTTTTCTCTTGTGTTGATTAGGGAGAGTCCAGTGGCAGGTAGGAACTAAACACCATATGACGCCTTGTTTGTTTTATTTGTTTTTTTTTAAGGGGCCACCAGTTTAGTTTTCCAAGCTCAGAAAGGTGGAAAGGTTGGACAAGATCACATCTCCCCTAAGGGAACTTCTTATTTTGGATACATTTCCTAATTAGAAACCTGACAGAAAAAAAGAAAAGGGTTTGGCTATGTATTTAGTTGACTTGAGTACCTCTGAAGAATCGTTCTTCAGGGCTGTAGATAGAGCTGTAAATGGCAGACTCCCACAATAGAGCTTTGTCTCAAATCATGCTAATTGCCACACAATTAGTCATAAATGATGTTCTATGTTTACATTGGCCTGTCTGACCCTGCATATTTGTGTGGCACCTCTATTTATGGACAAGGAAGGTTTCCAAAGTGTTTAATTCTTTCTTTATTATTAAACCTTGCCAACTGTCAGTTGTCTCCAACAATTGTGCAAAAACACAATTTCATAATTCAAATGGCTGACAGTTGTCAAACTAAACCTGTCCACAAAAGCGTACGCAGCTGTACCGCTTCACATAATACGTAACGTGTCAAGGGTTGGTTTAATATGAATTGGCCTTGAGGGAGTTGTGCTAGCCTGCAAGTCGACCTCTGTTGTAGAAGTTGTTTCATTGCTCTGTGTGCTAGCTCCTTTTGCATAAGGCTAATTAGCCAGGGGGAAGTCTGGTTCTCCTGACGTGGGTGGTACTGGGCACTGGCGCCATTACACACATTGACCAGGCCAGGACAGCCAAGCCCCCTTTAGAGTTCACTGGCTCCAGTAATGAAGTGCAGTCAGACGTCCTCGGGCCAAGTAGAGGGAACCGGTTGGGAAGGAGGAGAAGCGGAGATAAAGAAGCAGAGAGAAAACTGGAGAGAGCAGAGACAGGCAAACAAAGACTTGAGTCCGTTTCGCGCAGAGAGGAGACATGCTCAACATGCCTTAATAGCAAATTCAGCACCACACATAGATTTTTATCTCATCAAATTTCAGTCCGCTTTTTCTTTTTTTTTTGTTGAGCGCCCACTTATCTCTAAGTCCCATCTTTGCCTGCGTTTCAGACTGTGAAATGGAGAGTATTAATTTCCCTGGCTTCTCTCAGTATGTTAATGAAGCGCTAATCTGTTCCTGAGCGAGTGCCTTAATGAGGGCGCTGCACCCCTCGCTCCACCGGCTAGCTCCGGCTCAGCAGCCGTTATGGAAATAGCTGGGTAGCGTGCAGCATCCTGGGACCGGCCTGCTGGAATCTCTGCCTTATTTCCACTTTTAAAGCTTTCTTCGCCCTCCTTAACAAGGCTCGGCGGCATTTCTCTGAGGGCGTGAGCCACAGATAAACAAACACTGTAATGACAAGCACCAGAGAGAGGGAGAGGCTTCACTTGGTTTGAGGTCTGCTTGCTTTCAGATGCCGTGTGTTTGGGCTAAATAGGCCACACAGGGCCGCAGGTCGGAGATACGAAGCAAAGTGTGAGAGCCTATATAGCATCAAATATCTCACTGAGTCAATGTTAAAACACTTTATCATCAATCACAATTGTTGTAGTTTTATTTATTTATCAGGTACTCCTCCATATACACACTAATCCCACACGCGTTAGCATATGTATGTTGACTCGCATGCGTGGGTGAAAAATTTAATTAAAATGGATTAATTACATTATTTTCCACCAAATTAGTGTATTCCATTGAATATTCCATATCCCTTTGCACATAACGCCTGCTGATTACGATACTTGGCTGTATTTAGAGAAACACCCAAACCAGATTAAAACTAGGAACAGATGCTGCTTGAAGCTGTACACGTTTCAAAGACTTATATCAAAGGATAATATGGCTTTATTCATTTTGCATGTATCTAGGCCAGCCAGGCCCCTGCCACTCCCACAGACCACATATAACGGCTGGTGCGGTGGGTGACTATATGGATTAACTACTCTCTTGGTTCTCATCTTAAAGGAAATTGCTCATCTTTAGGCCTCTCACTCAGTATCCCCCTCCGTCAATAAGCATTTTCCATCTTTTCTATTTGCCCTGTCTTCGTTTATCCCCCTTTTTTTCCTTTCTTATCTTTTTAAGCTATTTTTAATTTAGCTATTGCTGTTTTTTTTTTTCCTTTTATTAGTTTTGTGTTCTTAACAAAGCCTGGCGTTCATATTTTTGCAAGGAAAATGGAAGAACCGGTCTGTTGCAGCAGTGTTGCATCTCCCTTCACTCGTCCTGTGTTCTCCTCAGACAGACAGCATCTGGAGTTGAGAGACGTGCAAGGGATTTCACTGAGATTTCACAGAATGAATTAACGGCAATTTACTGTATAATGACAGCTTTCCGACCGATGTATTTAACTTGCACCCTAATGAAAAAATTGTCCAGATTTACAAATTGCGATACAGTAGGCTGTACAATTGATTTGTTGCCTGTACAAAACCGCTTAAATCAAAGTAAAATAAAATAACACATTTTTGCATTTATTTTCAATTAAATAATTAAACAGTATAGGTTAGAGGTCCGGATATTTTAGTTGGGTTTTTCATCTCCCAGCCGAAAGGCCAATCCCCAACAAGCATGGAACTTTTCACAAAATGCCTACCCCACTTCTTCTTAATACTTTCCATATGTCGTTTTTGAGAAAAGTGTCTGCGACATGAATTCAAATGGACAGTTATGTCACATTATTTAACTATTTCAAGCATGGGCTCTAAGAGAGAATAATTCAGGGACCACTCAAACAGGCTACATGCAAGTAAGAGGCGGGTTACCGTGACGTGCTCCACTCCCTAACCCTAGGGAGTGGAGCATCAGGGCTGCTCACATTGGAGCTTCTCCACATGCGGCTCAGATCTCAGGGTTCCTCCGTATGACGAAGAGAATTCTGAGCCTTCAAGAAGTATCTCAGTTTTTAAGGGGGATCTCAGTTTTATATACACCCTCTGACGGCTTCATTTAAGCTTTTCAAGTTTGTGCATCTGCGAAACTGCACCTGTTTGTGAAATGAACATCGTCAAGGTTACAGTTGTAGAGCCTGGTTTGATGTTGGCTCAACCCAATGTCATGCCCCCCCATCTCTATAACACATGGCAAGGTTTTATAGCAACATCGCAACATCAGACAGATAGAGATTCTACATGTATGATATTGATTCAAGGTGTCCTGTAAGTCATTTATAAGGCTCTGCTCTCTGAATGGTTACTCCTCTCATTTTACACTGTTGCAGATTTAACTGCTTTGAATTAAATGTTCAATTTACAGTGTGAGCCACACCTTGATTGGTGAGTCATGCAAGGAACATAATTGAATGTAATAGAAAACACATAACGTGTACAGGATTTAAAACATCAAGAGAGAAATTGCTCTGTGTCCTTTAACATTTTTCCCCCCATTTTTTCATCTATAAGGAGTTTCTCGCTTTCTCGCTGTAATTGGACTCGGCTGATAAAGATATCCTGCTCTTTTTCTAATGTCCCAGTTTAATCAAAAAGGGATTGTGTCTTATAGTCATCCTTGGTATATCCTTCAGATTTAGACTATATATGAATAGCAAACTAAGTAGGACATTATAAAGGAACAAAGCTATCTTTAATGGTGCATTCCTTTAACTTCTAAACAATCATTTTAGACCAATTATCTGTGGATGGGTCTCAGGATTGTACCAGAAGGATTTTGTAGTGGGGCTGTGCCTGCGGTGAACAGGCACCGCTGCACACATAACTCTTGAACTCTTGACACGCTGACTGGGAGGCTGATCAGTACCAGACCGGCTTCTATTCGCCAGCAACCACCACCACAGAGAACCAAGTGGAGGGGTTGAGAGGCTGTCGTTCGACCCAGGAAGGCAGAAGAAGAAGGCCCATGTGGTCGAGTTACCACGCCATACCTCATTGGAGAGGAACACCGAATGGAAGAGAGAGAGAGAGAGACGGACGAGTGGAATCATTTGTAGAAGATTTGTCATGGAAGTTCAAAAGCCTTCACTAAAACCTCTAAAAGCTTAGTGGCCTAATGAAAATGGGTTGTGTGCACCTGTGTGCATACGTGTTTGTGATTAAACTCAGATACGTCAAAGCCTTCCCTTTACAGCCGCTAAGTGACAAAAGGCTTGCATGGAGGATGTGGGGTTAGCGCGGCGGTCCCTGTCACCATGCGTTAGTTCAGTTATGCCATTAAGGGGCCCAGATGTCAAACATGCTGCCGCAGAAGCACTGTGAAACACGCACACGGTTTGACTGGACTTACCCCCACTGACGCTTACTACAAAATATTGATAGGCTCGCTGTTGCAAAACAATGTGCACAAAACGATTTTTTGTTGTTTCAATATTTGATGGCAGTGTGTGAATTGGCCGTGTGTGTGCGTGGAATGGACATTTCTATGTTTTTAAGCGTTTTATTTATTTTTTTAGCTGAGGTCTGCTACAGTGGTCTTAATAGTCAACTCGTTGGCTTTTTACAAGTCACGTAGTCAATGATTGACATGACATTTCCCCTATCTTTTGTTCACTTTGGGGCCCCTAGAAGACTTGGGGCTATAGACCTGCAGGTCTCTGCTTTTCAGAATTAAGCGCCTGTTCTCTGAAGGCCAGTTTGGGTCCATGCGTGCTGGTGCACAGCACGCTCATGTATGCATGCATGCATTAGTAGCCCTTCATTCCTGCCCAGTCAGTGTCCCGTTGGGTCGAGACAATCGCGGTCTTTGTGTGTGTGTGTACTGTACAGAATGGGCCATAGGCGTGTGAAAATCCCACCTAGAGACAGGCTGTGTGTGCGTGTGATCGTGCACTTACAGAGAGAACTAAAGGGGGTGGGGGGGTGAATGAATAAGTACACAAGCATGTGCAAATACAGTTATGTTGTGTGACAGAGAAGAGCACTTGTGTAGTTGTGTGTGCGTAAGGAGAGCAGGACGTGGTGTGTGTGTGTGTGTGTGTGTGTGTGTGTGTGTGTGTGTGTGTGTGTGTGTGTGTGTGTGTGTGTGTGTGTGT
>JAODOY010050496.1:0-18737 GCA_025399855.1 Forbesichthys papilliferus | reverse complement strand
ATGGACTGGCCAAGCATGTCTCCAGACCTAAACCCTATTGAGCATCTGTGGGGCATCCTCAAACGGAAGGTGGAGGAACGCAAGGTCTCCAACATCCAACAGCTCTGTGCTGACGTCATGGAGGAGTGGAAGAGGACTCCAGTGGCAACCTGTGAAGCTCTGGTGAACTCAATGCCCAATATTAAACTGCTCAGACCAATAATTTAGCAAAGTAGTAAGAAAAATTGACAACTGCAATAGGCAAGAGACTGCCGGAATTTGGTCATGTGACCTATGCTGTGTGTAACATTCTGTTGGCGCACCACGACGACGCTACTGGACGCAACGCTTTCTATTGGTGTTCGTTGGACTTTAATTACTTTTGCGGCTTAAAAATGAGCACGAAGTCGCCCAGATTGACGTTTTCCATTTTGACTTTACTGAGATTACTGAGATAACCAAATATTACCAGGTATTAACCAGTCATTATCTTTGGGGCACTCCAAACTTTGAAATACCATTACTTTAATAAATTACCTTAAAATTCATAAACCAGAGGTCTTAAACAGGGGGTTCCTCTAGAGGTACTGCAGGGGTCCTCCAAATTATTTGATCCGAATCTTGTATTTTTCCAAAAAAAGTTAAGACTCAGAAAATATACATTAACATTAATGCAACCCATGCTATAAACATACAAATCTGTCAGTCATTATTTGAAAGGCATACGTGGCCTATTTTTATACATGGGTCTATATGCCACCCTTCACATTATTTTGTGCCCGACAAGAAAATATTTTATAACATGTGATAGAAACACAGCATAAGGACCCCTATCCCTATCAGCCAAGGCCCAAAACACTTTGCAAACCTCTGCCATAAACAGAAAGTATCATGTCAAATGTTCCATTCCAAATTAGAAATGTACTCTGCAAACTGCAGACATAGAAGAGACATGTCCCGCCTCAACTAGCGCAACAAAAGTGACACGAGAGTCAGGGAAATACAATTTTGCAATACATAACCATATCTGTTTTTCTAGGTGACAGATCAGAACATTAAGAGTTTGGAGGACCTTCAAGATGAACATGACTTCAAACTCAACACGATAAAGAACAGAGGTGAAAAATTCTTTTTGGATCTTTACTAGAAGATACTTTGCACTAGTAACTATATGTGACATTCTCTTCTCACGTGCCTATGACTGAGAATTTCTACTTAACCACTGTTTAGCCTTATAACCTCCTATATTGTAATTTTAATTTCTTTTTAATTTTTACAAATATTTATTGTTTTTTTATTTAAATCCAGGTTAAAAACAATTCTCACGTGCCTATAATTGACAATTTTTTACTTAACCAAATTGTTTAGCCTCATAACCTCCTATGTTTGTATCCTTATTTTACTTAACCACACTGTTTAGCCTATGTTTTTATCTTTATGTATTTTATGATATTGTAATTTTTATTTCTATTGGTATTGGGTTGGTAGACCTGGGGATTAGAGGCCCTCTTAAAAAGTAAGAAAAAGTGGGTTGGAAGACCTGGGGGTTAGAGGCCCTCTTATAAAGTAAGAAGAAGTGGGTTGGAAGACATGGGGGTTAGAGGCCCTCTTAAAAAGCAAGAAAACGGGGGTTGGAAGACCTGGGGGTTAGAGGCCCTCTTAAAAAGTATGCTTATTGCCTGGTTTGGAGTCCCGGTGGGTTAGTATCCCACCAAACGCGCGGGATGGGGTGGGTGGGGATGGTATAACCAATAATGGTTTTTATTATTTTCATGGCTTTTACCTAGTTTTCCATTGTTTATTTCTTTGTTTAATTTCATTTGTTCCCTTCATCCTTTGTTCATATGTTTTTTAAATGCAAAGCACGCTGAGTTGCACATTGTGTATGAAAGGTGCTATACAAATAAAGTTTATTATTTTTATTATTTTCTGTCTTTCAATTACTGCTAAAACAGGTAAATTTACGTAGGCAAATGCTTTAAAAACAGTGCTTAAAAAGCAGTTATAAATATTATATTACCAAATTGCCTTCATAACATATTTGTTTTAACCTTTTTATAGATAATGAGCTAAATCGATCAACACCAAACAAAAAGGAGCCCGACCAAGAAAGGGTGATGATTCATCTGATGAGTTTGGACCTGAAACACAAACGACAGGTAATCTGTCTCATCCAATGTGTACATCATACTTTATATATTTAGGTTTGTTATTGTCTTAATGCTGATCAAATTGCTTCTTTGCCTCAGGGTGTGGTTGGGCAGCTGTCTGAGGCCCTCAACCTGATCGAGACGTTGCTGACAGACCTCATCGACGAGGAGTTGCCAGAATGGAAACATCGCCAGCAGATAGCCTGCATCGGGGGCCCTCCTAATGCCTGTGTGGACCAGCTACAAAACTGGTAAAGTGTGGAGACTGGAACAATGGGTTAAATGTTATAGACAACTTTGAAGCGATGGGTCTTCAGAAATCTGTATTATTGTTGTTAAGTTTGAGGGCGTTTAGTGTCTTCCAATTCTTGATGTCCTGAACGCAGTTGGTGAAGGAGATAAGGGGGTGGGAAGGGGTGTTGAGGTGGGTTTGGAAGAGATGTAGAGCTAGGTGTTGTCAGCGTAGCAGTGGAGGTCAACATTGTGGTGTCTCCTGATCTTGCCAAGGGTAGGAGGTTTGCTGGCGTCCTGAGAGATATGAGGAGAACTAAGAAAGTGCGACTCTTGCAATACCAATGCCAGCCAGACGTTCAAAGAGGAGTGGGTGGGAGATAGTGTCAAAAGCTGCAGTCAGGTCGGGGAGGATGAGGATGGATAGGAGGCCGGGACAACAAGGCTGGACAATAATTCTATATATATATATATATATATATATATATCGCAATCTACATTTTTCTAAAACTGTGAAATGATTTTTGAACTTATTTCCGGTATTTCGATAAGATATACATTACACAATGACAGGTGTAATGAGGCATTAACGATTTGACCTAGACACGCAGCCAGTGCCAAACAGTAGTGGCCTGTTTTTATATGCCAGAAAATGTATTAACGTTCTCACCTAACAGCAAACAGAACGGCTTAATATTACATATTATGACAGCTTCCTCCGCTACCTGTCACATCTTTTAGCTTACTAGCTGGCTGAGTCTAATTCATGAGATCTTTCCAGCCCCAGTCACAACCTCTGACACCTACTGGTGGACATAAATATAACCTTCATTAATTATTGGTAAATATTGGTTACGTGTCATTTTGCTGAGAAATGTAGCGCTGCACACACACGTTACACATACAGGTTCACAAATGGAAATCTGCAGTCACTGGTTGGGTTATGTGGCAGCATTTATTTACCTTAGCTTTCATGCGGCTCTCTCACATATAGTCTCTGGGGTGTGTCAATACAATTTCCATGATGTCCACAAAGGAATGAAAACTGTCCGAAACTGCCAGTTTATAATGAATTCGTTGTCAGGTCATTGTCTCGTGCCATTGCGGTAAGCGGTTCCAAACAGGTCAGAACAAATTCCCATTTTTTACCCCTCAAGGAAGAAGAAAATCTATAAAATAGCTTGAACCAAGCAGTATGCAGGTTTCATTGACATACAGGATGTTGAAGACTGGTCTCCTCCACAAGAATTAGGAATTCAGCATCAACAGTACCAGTGCATTGTCAAAAGTTGGATTTAACTACTTTGTGTCTTTTATTTCTAAATGGGCCTCCAAGAGCCTGCCGGGGCTTAAGTCATCAGTTATTGACTGGTTATAGTCTACCTTCATATTTACCAAACAATGGATGTGTGTTAGATTTAATGGCTTTAGCTTAACATTGCAGTAAATGGAAACTGCTCCCATTTGTTGTGGTGATGAAGGCATAATTGAACTTTGATCCCCTGGTGGCTTTTGCCCCTCTTCCTTCCCTCCATGGGCAGGTTCACGGTGGTGGCAGAGAGCTTACTGCAGGTGAGGCAGCAGCTGAAGAAGCTCCAGGAGTTGGAGCAGAAGTTCACATACGAGAAGGACCCCATCACAGAACACAAAACCTACCTGGAGTCCCGAGCCATGGAGCTCTTGAAGAAGCTGCTGGTCAAGTAAGACCCCCCCCCTCCTCCTTCCCCGTCCCTCCCGCTGTCTTTCTATATTGTAATGAACACTTTTTGGACACTTTTTTGTTTTTTCTGAATGAAATCCTTCCAATTTAATATTTCGAGTTACCTGTTTACGTGGGATGTCAGCTAATCAGGTCTGGTGTTTATGGTGTTTATAGCTCCTTGGTGGTGGAGAGACAGCCCTGCATGCCCACCCATCCACAGAGACCCATGGTGTTGAAAACAGGCGTGCAGTTTACTGTAAAGCTCAGGTGAGAGCAAGTCACCCCCCACCAACACCTGCCCTTTGGCTGTCAGGGATATGGGGTTGTTATTCTATATATACCATTTGATTATTTATAGCTATTTATTTTATATTACATACTGTATGCCTTTGTCAAATGCTTATCAGCTTTACCCATAATACATCATACAGTAAAAGTGATTTGGAAAGTGACGCTCATGTACTGTGTAGCCTAGTGTAACCAGACCATATTCACTTTGTGAATAGGTCTGGCCATGCTCCATTGGAAAGTTCGCTGTCGTTTCCTCCTACTAGGCATAGACCTCTGGTTAATTTTGAAACTATTGGACAGCGTTGAACCAATCAGCGTTGTTACAACAAAACAACAAAGCTGTTGAGATGCACCTGTCTCTCATATACATTGCTAGACAAGACACACATACAAACACACAAATACTGTGTCGTCTTCGTGGGTGGGTTAGGCATGACGCAGAAGTTACCTTTTTTGTGGGTGGCTCTTTCACGAAATCTACTTGACGTGTCAATAAAATATCCACGATGTCCGTCAAGGTATGAAAACTATCCAAAACTGCCAGGTTATTTTTAATTCAGTCTCTGGCTGCTCTCTGTTTTACCATCATGTGGTTCCAAACTCTTGTAGCAATGAGCTAGTGTTCTTCTTAGTATTCAAAATAGTATATTTTTATAAAGGTGTCTAATTTAAACATGAATATAGCAGCAAACAATTACTATTTTCTATGTTAAGGATAAAGTGGAATATTGTCCTTAGCAGTAACATAATCCGATCTGATAATTTATTTGTTTACTCACAGCATAGCATGTGTGGGCGGAAACAACAGTGTTCTTGTTTGATTGAGAAGCTGGTGCTAGTGTGCCATCTAGTGGCAGAAAGTATAGAAAAAAAAACTACTATTCTACAAAACAAATGTAATCAAGGCTCGAAAAAATTCCAGACTAATCTCAGCTAAATAGAGTTGAGTGCATAATCGGGCGGAGCCAGGCTACTTGTACTGTGGCACTTAATTATGTAGTGTTTTTACAAAATTGTTAAATAATAAACCAATGTGTTAATCACTCTTCCAGGTTCCTGGTCAAGCTGCAGGAGTTAAACTACCAGCTCAAAGTCAAAGCCTTGTTTGACAAGTAAGTTTTGCCATGCTTAGAGGTTTGCTGTCAGGATGCTTGTCCCGTATTCAGACAGTCAAGCTAATGTCCTGCATAATTTCAGTCACAGTCAAGGTAATGTCCTGCATTCAGTCACAGTCAAGCGAATGTCCAAGCTAATGTCCTGCATTCAGACACAGTCAAGCTAATGATGTCTTCTTAAATCCCCAGGGATGTCACGGAGAAGAAAGGGTAGGTGCCAGCATTTCAAATAAGAACTGTATCAATAATAATAAAGAAGACATTATTTTAATTATTGAGGATGTTTTGGCTCTTTTCTCAGATTTAGGAAGTTCAACATTTTGGGCACCAACTCTAAAATTATGAACATGGAGGAGTCCAACGGGAGCTTGGCTGCGGAGTTTCGTCATCTGGTCAGTGACGCCACCTTTAACACTATTATATATGACTGTACTTATGTTCATCCCGACGAAACACACAGAAATGTACACAAACTTTACCAGTTTTAGCAATCCATCACAGATTGTTCTATTAAATTGGGCACTGTTTACACCAGTTTAAAAGGTGATGTGTGTATTTTCTTTAGTTTAAAACTGTTTCAAACATCAAGTTAATTATAAGAAATAACAGCTTTGATGATATGTAAAATACCTATGTATTGTGTTGTAGAGATATTTTCTGAAATTAGCTAAAAAGCTAGCTAGCTAGCTAGCCCTGTCTTGTAACTTGGTTCACCTAAAGGGACGAGGTGAGGAATTTCCTACAATCTAGTCTGCCTCAGTCAAAACATAAGAAGAAACCATGTGTCCCCGTTAGCCTTGTTCTATCTAAGCATACTGTATGACAACAATAGTTTTTTCCAGTAAATATCTAGACTTGCAGCAATATTGTGCATTGGAATCAGTTCATACTGATACAAGAGTATTTTTAAACGATCGCGCTGATTGCACAATGACGTGCTGTCCGAGTGTTAAATGCAGTGTTAAGTGGGTAATGCGTTATGTAATATAACAAGCTACATAATATTATGTAAGTGAATAACGAAGTAGTGTAACCCGTTAGTCTATGACATTTTTTAAAGTAACATGCGTTTGTTAATGGTCAGTTAGTCAGTGAATTCAGTGATCGACTAAAGCTTTGTAAACAATACAAATAGATGTTGCCTTTCCATTTAGTAATGGATAAAACACATTAAGGCCAATGCAAACTTATTATATTGTCCTTACTGATGTTAGTCTAACAGTAATTCTGAACTCACCTCTATCATTTTGATGCTGGTTAAAATATCTACCGGTCTACAGAAAATAAGGAATATGTCGCTGCAAACCTGAAATATTTATAGTAAGTTAGTTGACATGTTTCCTAATAATAACACATTTGAGTTCGCTTTAGAAGGCTACTCACATAGCCTACGATCTCCCAAACATATGAACTTTCATCCTAAAATACTGGATTTGAAGTATTTTGAAACTTCTCCCTATAGGTCATTCAACACCTGCCTTATCTTGTCTGCCCTTAAAATGGACAATAATATAGTTTATCACGATTATTTCTGGGGCAATTAATCGGCCAACAAAAAACAGTTATCGTGACAGGCCTAATTAAAATTAATACTAAAAGTCCATCCATCTTCTCCCGCTTATCCGGAGTCAGCGAGGGCAGCAGCTCCAGCAAGGGACCCCAAACTTCCCTTTCCGAAGCCACATTAGCAAGCTCTGACTGGGGAATCCCGAGACGTTCTCAGGCCAACGTGGAGATATCATCTCTCCAACTAGTCCTGGGTCTTCTTTGAGGCCTCCTCCCAGCTGGATGTGCCTGGAACACCTCCCAAGGGAGGCGCCCAGGGAGCATCCTTACCAGATGCCCATACCACCTCAACTGGTGTAATACTAAAAGTAACATAATATATTACTGTGTAAACTTCTACTGAACAGTAATAAGTAATATTACTTTTAAAAGTAACTTCCCCAACAACTTGTTAATAGTGTTCAAGGCATATAAAAACATGTATTTTCAGCAAATCTGTTAGTCACACCAACATTCTGGTGAAATTATAGTAGGTTCATGTACAAGACATATCTCTGTATACCCTAATGATCGTAAAACGTACAATGCCCCGGCTTTCCACCGCTCGATATGATGTAGAAGCAAGTAGCCTTAATGGACACAATTTCTTGTGGACTGACGCTAACAAGCTATGAATGCAAAAGAGGCATAATGACCTTGGTTTGACATTTCACTGCGACTAAGTACCGTACCGTTCCATATGGCAATTAACTTAGCCTATACTGTTTGGCTGTGGCTGTTTTCTTGTTGATATGGTCTTTCTCAAAACTGTACTAAGCCAGCCACACAGGCAGATGATAAAATAGCAGTTGTTGACCAACTCTCAGCGTTTTAGCAGTTTGGTTGAATTGTGCATTATCTTGCCTCGATGAGGTTGAATAGGCGTAAATCACTTTAGTAGCCTAGTTGGCTTCTTTTAAACCCGATGACTGTAGAATTAGAATTGTGTGTGTGGACCCAATAGTAGATTGACAAAAGAAAAATGGTCAACTGTTGCAGCAGACACTCTGAGGGGGAGGGTGTGGTACGCCACAATCATCTGGTGAAATGCTGCCCCCTCATAGTCTGGAGCAGCTGGCCCTTTAATACACAGTACCTTTTTACCCTTGGCTAAAAACCAGCATAGTTGGAACATATCTACCCAATGAGATTGCTCCATGAGCGATAGTAATAGTTTTTTTTATTAGCATTGTCAGCCATGTTATAACAGGACGATGTTTTTAATGACATCTAATCAGACTTCCCTCTGATCTCAACTCAGCAACTGAAGGAGCAGAAGGTGGCCGGCAACCGGACCAGCGAGGTAAGGGACCAGACTGCTACGGATCCTAATTCTCAGTTAACACAACCGAGAGGGTACCCGATAAAAGCTCTGCTCACCGGTGCATTATTCCCAACCAGCCTCATTGATACTGAAGTAGTGTACCATGTGCCACGCAGGGTCCTCTCATCGTCACAGAGGAGCTTCACTCCATCTGCTTCGAGTCTGACCTGAGCCTCGCCGGCCTGGAAATCAAGCTAGTGGTGAGAGGAAGTACTGCAGAAGCAGCACCACAACAGTGGTATCTACTCTACACAAGCCTGGACCGCTGCTACTTTGCTCCCCCTAGGCTGGCTTATTGGTGTCAAGAGGCATTCCCATCACATGCCTCTGACACACCAAGGGGTGAAACATAACGTTACTGTTTACTTTAAAGGCAGGGTTAGTTATTTTCAACAACGCTTGCTAATAATATCCATCTGCGTCGCCAGTCCACACTTGGAAACACATTGTGAAGCGTAGTACTATGGCTTTGTTTATACGAGCGTTTTTATGTTCCCATTTACGGAGCGAGGGCTGTGTAGTATCAAATCCTTTTTTGAACACGCACAGAGAGCGGTAAGATAGCGAAATGCGAGGAGATATCTCGTGAATTTGACAAAACATGTATTATCTTACAAATTAGCTTACAATAGCCGACGACCTTTAAGGCTCAGGCATACTTTCCGCATCCGGACTGCACGTGGCGTAAATATTGTCACGCATACAGTCCGCATCTCTAGAATTTTCTGTCTGTGCGAAAATGCGTGTGTTGACTGCACATGTGACAGGCTGGAGCCCACTACAGTACCTCATGCTAAGCTCACAAATGAGGCACATGTATTCACAAATACGTATTCACAGCGATTATCTTAGTTACACCAATATTGTTCAAGGGAAAAGATGTGTACACTTGAAAATCGTAGTTATACATTTCCCTAATTCCAAAGTAATTTTTTTGTATACAGAAATAACCATGAAGAATGCTTGTAATAGCCAGAGCGCTCATCCACGTCACGTGGTAGTATGCCGGGGCCTTTACTGTGAGTGTGTGTGTGTGTGTGATTTCAGACCATCTCTCTGCCTGTGGTGGTTATCTCTAATGTCAGCCAGCTGCCCTCCGGCTGGGCATCCATTCTCTGGTACAACATGTTAACAAAGGAGCCCAAGGTTAGTAAGTGTGTGCACACGTACACACCTCAGAGGTGCCTGTGCACGGCGGTAATAACAACAAGCAACAAGGAAACCTACAAGCCCTAGTCATTAACACAGTTAAAAGAAATGTATAGTCCTAGTTTAAAAAGTGAAAACGCATATTGCAACCACTCACACGTCACTAATGGATTTCTTCTTCTTTGACTCCTCCTGCGTAGAACCTCAACTTCTTCCTGTCTCCCCCAGCGGCCACGTGGGGGCAGCTGTCTGATGTCCTCAGCTGGCAGTTCTCCTCCGTGACCAATAGAGGGCTGAATCAGGAACAGCTCAACATGCTGGCCGACAAGCTGCTAGGTTCGTAGTAGGGCAAATACCCTAGTGGTTAGCTAGTAGCTTCCATCCCTGGTATGTCCTGCTTGAAATTGTGTCTTTAAAATATCAGTCTGCTGTCTGGTTATGGGCTGGTATTTGTAGTGTATACTAGGGCTGTACCCGACTTTTTGACAGTCAAATTGGATTTTGGCTGTTCAATACGAAGATTTGACGATTCTATCCCTTTTCTTTTTTGGGGCAATCATAGAATCCACTGGCATGAGTTGCGGTGATGATTTTGTTCACATGAACAGTCAGACGCCAGTCATGTAATATCCTAGGCTAGCTTATCCTAGCGTAGCCTACAGTAGTATAGCGGGGTCGTAACAGTACTATCCAATTGTTTTGTGAAATGCACAAGGCATAATTTTAATGAATGATTCGTGCTGCAGTTCTATTTCAAATGAGAGCAGTAACTGCGTGTGAGTGCAGCAGTTGCGATCAATCGATTCAGTTCTCTATGGCAAAAGCAGTACTGGTATAGCAGCGGTAAATGTTTTGAAGGCGACAGATCTTTCACAGAATAGCGTGGATGACCTAGGAACCATTGCATGATTTCATGCATGTGTCTTTGCAGGGCACAAAGCCCAAAGGAACACAGAAGGTTTGATACCATGGAGCAAGTTATGCAAGGTGGGTAGCACTGTAGGAATATTTAAGTAGTTTTTTAACAAACAAAAACTATGGCTCTTATCTCTGTGCTGCGTGTGTCCTAACAGACTGTCAGTGAAAAAAGCTTCCCATTCTGGTTGTGGATCGAAGGCATCTTGGACCTCATCAAACGCCACTTGCTTAATCTCTGGAATGACGGGTTGGTACAAGAATAATATTAGGCCTTCATGCACATTATTTCATGTTAGATGGTTCAGTGTAAGTTGCAAAATAAAAGGTATTTACCAGGGTTGGCGTTTACATTTAATCGGTTCTGATTGCGATTAATCTTCTGGCATGCTTGCTTTGTCACATAAGTTAAGATTTGTCAAATTACATGATGTTATTTCAGCCGTCGCGTATCAGTTGCTGGCAGATGAAAAGGTAAAATGCGCAACTTGCCATGTCGCCGTTTTCTTTTTTATAGTGAGGCCACACATTTGACAGTTTATCGAGATCCAATTGTCACACTATGTTGGTGTAAATGTTTGCTAGGTTCTGAAATACACTACAGTGTGATAGGCAGATGGCTACGTACATCAGCTAAAGCTCTTTCTAATAACTAAATCGCATTTTGGAACCGACTTGCAGAATCTGAATTTTATTTATTTTTATGGAAGCCGGTTCTTGCCATTCTGGATTCGGTTCCAACTTGAAACAGAGTTTTGGTTCCCAACCCTAGTATTTACTGTGCATTTCCGATGAATTTTGCACAATTGCTCATATTTCATATATTATGTTTTAATTATTGAGATATTTAGCCTCTGGATTTCAAAGATCTCTCTCTCTCTCTGGCCCATTCTGCCCCCCTTCCCCAGCTCCATAATGGGTTTCATCAGTAAGGAGCGAGAGAAGGCGTTGCTTAGCGACAAGTGTCCTGGCACCTTCCTGCTGAGGTTCAGCGAGAGCAGCAAGGAGGGGGCCATCACGTTCACCTGGATAGAACACGACATGCACGGTGAGTGAGCCTCCTCCCTCGGTTATATAACCTTCCTATAGCCTCCTCAGCCTCAGTGTAAATGCACACAATTGCATTTCCTAGCCAGAGCGAATACTACATTTCCCATCAATGCCATTGCCTCGTCATACCGATCTGACTAGAGTGTGTTTGTATTGAAGGGGGCAGTTGATCTGCTGATGTCAGAACAGCTGTTTTTATGTGTAGCAATGAGTAGTATGTTTAATTTTGTCAAATCCCTTCACCCACCACCCCACCCCAGAAAAGCCAGTGTTCCACTCGGTGGAGCCGTACACCAAGAGGGAGCTGACGGCTGTCTCGTTGCCAGACATCATTCGTACCTACAAGGTGATGGCTGCCGAGAACATTCCGGAGAACCCCCTCCGCTTCCTGTACCCCAACATACCCAAGGACAAGGCATTTGGGAAATACTACCCCAAACCATCGGAAGGTGAGTTAAGAGTTGGGGCGGGGGCTGGTGGGGGGGGAGGAAATAAAACCTCATCGATGCAATCTTGTAAAATCCGAGGTCGGGGATGGTTGGGTGGCTCACGCTGAACGACTCATGCCTCGCTTCCTTCTACTCTTCCCAAGAAAGACGTTTAGGTCCAACTTAAGTTAAAAAACAACACTCAACCTTCCTTTCTTTGTTTTAAGTTATCTGAAAAGTCAAAAAGTGTTTCTACTAGGACTGGCCCCAAATATACGATTATTCGAGTATTCGTTCGTTGGGTATGTATTCGATTTAAATATTGGGATTCGAGTAGTCTTTTTTTCACATTATGCATGCATGTTTTCCCATTAATCCCTACTGTCTCCATATAAACCCACATGAAATGTAATTGCCTGCCCTACACTGTGTCAACAACACAGTTGATTGCAATTGGCTCTGTAAAAAGAGAGCAAGGTTATTCCTTCAACACACACTCTTATTGAGTAATACAGGAGGAATCAAAGATTATTTTTGTTATACTTCTTAATTATAGTTGACTGTTTTTAATGTTTTTTTTGAGAGTATTCGAATACTCGTTCGGAAATACCATCAAGTATTCGAAACCTGTAAAATGGTACTCGGGACAGCTCTAGTTTCTACAAATATATTGGACTTTAACATCCTTCTAGGAAGGAAGGAATATTGTACCACCATCAACGCCCTCAGAACCTCCCGTTATTACTAACTTGGTAATATTCACAAAATTAATAAAAAACATTAGGTTTGGAGGTCAGGGTGGACAGTGGTGCATACTGTCCCAAGGCCTTCCCACCCTCCCTTCCTTCCTTCGTGTCACCTTATCTCGTGTCACCTTAACTCAAAAGTTTTGTTTCTGCAAATACAGACGGACTTTAACATCATCAACATACGTATCCTCATTAATATTCACGGGCTGGGAAAGGGGTGTAGCTCATAAACGCAAGGAAAGGAATGGTCCGTTAAGCCGTATGTAACCATCCACCCCGACTTTCAACTCTACGAAACTGAAGCGACGCTGGTGATTCCAACAGGCACATACTGCCTTAAAGCTTAGCCTTCCCACCCTTTGTGTCACATTATCTCACAAAAGCGTGTTAGTTAGAGTAAGTAAGTCAGGTTGGACCTTAACATCTTTCTTGGGTGGAAGGAGCGGTTGAACCTTGAGGCATATGCGCAACCATAATCCACCCTGAACAACAACCCTACAGGACTAAATCGATGCTGGTGATTCCAGCAGTCGTTTTCCATCGTCTGTCATTCCCTTCAAACCTCTTATTATTATTTTATTAATTATTAGTTAATATTAGTTAATATTAATACATTAATAACTTTTTTTTTTAAAACAGGCGGGGGAAGGGGCGTAGCTCATAACTGCGAGGCTGGAATTACCAGCATCAATTCAATTCTTTGTGCACTGGTGCGTAGTCATGTTGGAACATGAAGAGGCCAACCCCAAACTGATTCCACAAAGTTGGGAGCATGCAAAACAACCCCACACCATAATACCCCCTCCACTTAACATTACACATGGCACAATGCAGTCAGGCATGTACCGTTCTCCTGGCAACCTCCAAACACAGATTTGTCCATCGGATTGCCAGTCAGAGAAGCGCGATTAGTCACTCCAGAGAACACGTCTCCACTGCTCTACTGTCCTGTTTAGTAGTGTGGAAATTTCCCGAATGGACTTATTGCACAGGTGGCAACCTATCACAGTACTACACTTAAATTCAATGACCCATTCTTTCAGAAATGTTTGTAGAAGCAGTCTGCATGCCTAGGTGCTTGATTTTATACACCTGTGGCCATGGAAGTGTTTGGATCACCTGAATTCAATGATTCGGAGGGGTGTTCCAATACTTTTGGCAATATAGTGTATGTGCCACCACACACCCTGAACTCCTAACACTATGGGATTAAATCGATGCTGGTGATTACAGCAGTCGTATTCCATTGCGTTTTGCGTCCGTCTCGCCCTCCGCACCTCCCGTTATTTATTATTACCGTGTTAATATTCTATTACTATTAACATAATTCTGACTAATTCATAATTTGGATTTTAATACTTTTGCAGAATCAGAGCCTATGGATGTAGAAAATATTGAAAAAAGGGGCTACATGAAGACAGAGCTCATATCTGTCTCAGAAGTGTAAGTTATTATTCCACCTACAGTATGTCAACTTTGATACAATTTCACATTAAAGTTAAGCTCCAAATAAATTGGCTCCAATATAGTTTTGCATTTTACAGACAATTAGAAATAGTTTTAAATGTAGTATTCGCTATTATAACTACTTTGACATGGGTGCTAAAGTCATACTTAATATTAAAATGTATCGTTAAGTCTGTGTTATAAATGAGACTTAATATTAAAATGTATCGTTAAGTCTGTGTTATAAATGAGACACCATATCCTGACTGGGACAATTCTCACCCCTGCCAGCTAACTAGCTCTTACAGAACACTGTTCTCAGGGTATAGATAGGACTTTGACTTGACCCGTGTTTTTACCTTGTCTCCAGCCACCCGTCCAGACTGCAGGATAACATGATGCCCATGTCTCCAGATGACTACAAGGCCCTGGAGCAGTACGTCAGTCCCAGGGACATTGATGCTGTGGTGAGAACTGGTCTACCAGTAGAGTTTTAGTCGCCATTGTTAAAGGTTTTGTTAAAAGGATAAAAGCTAACATAATAGTCACATTTGTATTTGCTTAATATATTAGTTTATAGGTTAATTTATCTTCATTTTCAGTGGTACAGTAGTCAGTTTAATTGTCACAAGTGAAAACAGTGGCATCTTGACTTTGAATCTGAATTTGCAGCTTAGTAGTTTTATGCAGACAATGAAAAAAGAAATTAAAAATCGCTTTGGAATACTGTTGCTTTAAAAAACATGTCACTAATTAATACAAGTCGCAGGACTAGCTAGACAAAAAGAGCCTTAGTCTGGAAATAATTCTAACGTCTAATGGAAAATATTGATAACAGGTTAGAGTGTTAGTGTTTATGGGTGGGGTGTTATGATTGTTATCGGTAAATAGCTTCAAGGAATTATAGAAGAGGGTGTTAGCAAAAAGGTTTATTGTGTGTGCTTGTGTGGATGTGGACGATGACAATAAGTTTGGTTTCTTTTACAGATGAGCGCAGATTTCGAGGAGGAAAGCTAGGACAATGCTGAGGAGTCATGTCCAGACGGTTTATCACGACAACACACGTACTTCATGGAAAAAGTCAAGTGTCTATATATTCTGTAAATAGGTAGGCATGTTTGTGTCATCATCAGAACTTGTAATGAATGTAGTTATTGTGTCGTCTTACGCCCTTGCTATGCCCAAGTAATGCACATACGGTATGTATTAAAATGGTTAAACTAAGCAGATGGCTGACGTGTCACTACATACATCTGGAATCGCACATTTAATAAATATATGTAATATAATAAAAAATATATTAAATATGATTGTAAGATTACTTCCATTTATAATGGATAAAAGAAGTATCAAGATGTTGCAATATGGCAAAAGCAAGGAGGATGGCTGATGGCCTGAATACTATAAGGAAATGTAACCCATAAGTTCGAAGGCAGCATCTTGCCTCGCAAATTCCTCTGGGGCTGTAATCTGTAAATTAGCATAATTAACTGATACTGGCATTAATACAATTAATCTTTCCGCTGCACATGATGTTTGTTTCTTGCTGTTCAGCATCGGTTAAATGGATAAATGAGTCTTGTTTCTAACTAGACAGCTGTTTGGGCCTTCCTTCTCTGGAATATTTTGTTAGCGGATTTAGAGGATGCAGTTTTACTGTCAGTCAACATATAAACGTTTTTCTTTTGTCAGTTACTATATTTTCACCTAAACATGCGAGAAAGCGGAAATAGCACACTCCATACTTCATTTAACATAGAACTACTCTGAACACATGTACCAATAACACATCTTTTGTTTTGAAGGTTTTAATGGTGAATGTTGAAGTGAATATTTCCATTACCTGCAACACTGACCGACATGAAAGCAGAAGCATTAATTACACATGAAGACAAAAGCCAACAGCAAACAGTAGCCTACATTCAGAATACTGAAGTTCCAGGTGGTTCCAGTGCATACATGTGTTACTGGGGCTTAAGAATCAAAATCAATTCATGAAATAATACTGTAGGAGACAATATTACACATTCCTAATAAAATGATTTAGAGGGGAACATTAAATTATACCAATTTAAAAACATCTTATTGCACAATTTCCAAAATATTATGCTGGATTGCAGTGTTTATTGCATACATTTACTGTATTTGCAGCAATGCTGCAGAGGAACTGATACACACACACAAAAAAGCATCTACACTTCCCTTACTAGACATTCACATATAGTACTACTTACACCTCAACATATAAAACTGGACTAACACCACAAGTAAGTCTTTTACACACACACACACACACAACTGCTTTCTCACCTAGTGTGGAAAAATCACAAATGTTCATTTTGAAGTGGAGGTGGACAGTTTTGGGCAAGTTATTCAGGAATTGTAATAAGTTACTTGTTACTTATTACTCATTCAACAAGTAATATTACTTTACTTATTACTGTGTATTAAATGTAGAGGTGGACTAAGCGATTGTAACAACATTCTCGTAAAATTAAGCAAATATCTACTGAACTGTAGCTTGCTGTCTGTTCGGTGTGCATGATGAAGACACAGCACTGGCTCTGTATATGGGAACACAAACAAAGTGGTGCAGACTGCACCACACAACACTATCCTAGTCTTGGCAATTCTGTCCAATTTGGGTGGCAGGGGCTTCTGAAAATGCACCCTATGGCATTGAAGGGAGATTTGTTTTGATAAAATAAACTAATTCTCCAGAATCCCTGACTACACCTTTTAATTAAAAGGTCAAATGTACAGAATATTCATAAATATCATTATCCTATGTTCCAGTATGTCAAGGGTATGAAATAGGGTTGGGATTTACAATCATACCCCTTTAAATCCACCCCCTTTAAATTAGCCATGCAAAATGTTACGTGACAGCGACAATGAGATTCTGTTACTCCCATCTGTTAGTTATCACAGTAGAACAGGGCCTGACAGCACTTGAACAGTAAAGTAACTGTATTTCTTTTTAACTTTTAAAAGGGAAAAAATAACTTGGAAAAGAAACAGCACAAGTGACCTAACAGCATAAAAAAAAAAACAATTGGTCAAATGTCGTTAGAAGTCCAATAATGTAACGAGAATGAAAATGAATGGTAAAAATCTCATCACATTATAAAATGAACGGCCACAAGAGCACTACAATTTTACTTATTTACACTGTGCGCATAAATCCAAGTCTCCTCGTGAATATACACACAATGATTGTACAGTTTTATCATAAATATATAAATAAATATCCATATTTATACACACACTGTATACCGTACATTCCACCGCATACATACGGCAACAGGACAAGGGGAGAATGTAAAGCTGTTTTAAGTAAAGTAAGGAATTCTGACCAGGGTTCTCCTTTTAACCATTGCTGGCAGAGTAGACTAACAATTCCCTCCCTGGCTACAACATAGAAATGTACAAATATGGCAATTCCACTAAATATTGTAAAGGCAAAACATTTTTATTAAATATATTAACAAAATACTCTCCCCTTGCCCTCTCTTTCTTAATACATAGACTAATATAGTACAAAACCCAACAACACTTAAATATGATGTTATAACAACACAGACGCACACACCGACTTTTACATCTTAGAGCAGGGCGGTGGGTGGGGCCACTCGTCATTTAAGACATTTGTTAAGGGATTTCTCTCCGGGTATACCGCCTGGATTGTTTTAAGAGCTTTCTTTTTTTGGGGGGGGGAGGTATTATTCCTTATAGATAACACCATCAATGATGTTTCTGTGTCAGCGTCCAACCCTTATATAAGTTGAATGGGAGGTTTTCATAGCTGGACTAGGTTAAGCCGTTTTACTAGAGCATACCGTCCAGATTTTTCTCGGCTGTCTCCTTGTCCGTCTGCTTGTCTGTGGGGCCCTCTGGTGGATTGTACTGGGTGTGGTAGTCACGCAGGATGGTCACCACGTCATGGTGGCCAAAGTGGACCGCCTCGTCCATGGGAGTGTTCCCCCACCTGGAGCACACAAGACAAGACACGAGCTCAGCTAGAAACAAATATGCACATATTCTGACAGTAAGCTTACCCAGTGTGTCGAATAGAACAGAGTTATTTATTGTCATTGTAAAGGTGAATGAAATTCAGATGCACTTCCTGAGCGGTTCGAATTAAGAGTAACTTTTATAAACACACCTGCACGTCAAGCGTCAGCCCACACCCTTAATGTTCTACGGGAATATCGGGTATCATCATTAAACATAGTGGGTTAATAGTACGGTCATAAGCCGGTGATGGTTACCTGTCTTTGGGTACTGGGTTGACCTTACAAGCCTCCAGCAGGAAACGCACCACCTCGGCATGTCCTGAGACACACGCGCACGCACACACACACACACACGGTGAGATGAAGCACTAGGGCTCCTTCAGGACAACAGTAGCACATCCACGGTGGGCGCTGGCCCTCTGGCAGATCAAGAGGGTCTTCACAGAGGTCTCACCTTCAGCTGCTGCCACATGCAGGGCTGTCCTGGAGTCGTAGTCCCTCTGCTCCATGTCCATGGAGGACAGAGCGAACCTGGCCACACACACACACCACTGAGTGAATGGATGACTACAGGGCAGAGAGAGAGAGAGAGAGAGAGAGAGAGAGAGAGAGAGAGAGAGAGAGAGAGAGAGAGAGAGAGAGAGAGA
>JAODOY010050485.1:7519-18741 GCA_025399855.1 Forbesichthys papilliferus | reverse complement strand
ATTAGATCAGTAGCCTGAATATTTTGTTTCCTCAATAGATATTCCTTTAGACAGGAGACTGCCATGTCATTTAAACCTCCTGGCGAGGAAATTCAAATTCAAGTCTTGGTATTGCTGCAGGATTCTTTTGATTTTGTTCAGCAATTCTGAGCACTAAGTTGTGCCAAGTTCTACAGACCAATAGGTAGCTATCATCAGTCATTCATATCTGCTCAATAAACTACCTTGCTTGCCACTGTGTGTGGAGATTACAATAAATCAAGTCTCTCCTTTATTGCTGAAGGGTTTTTCCCGTGTAAAACAGATGTGAAGCATCACATCTGCAAGTAAATGTAAAACAACTTTTGATATTAAAGCTGTTGCAGAAGATAATTGCCCTGAACAGTGAGGTAATGTGGTGTGTTTATCAGGAAGCATTTTAATTTGGACATCGACCAAGCTATATGCCTCTGCAACGTTATTCATTTGCTTTACCTTTACATGTACAGTATTTGGCAGACGCTTTTATCCAAAGTGACTTACATGTAGTGCATGTTTCATTAGTTGGACAGGTCATACACCAGCAATGTTAAGCAACCAATATTCAGAATAGATCATCAGAATAGTTAAATCATCTTGCCATGTTTCTACTACCATGTCAATATATCATTCAATCCAACAAAGTGCCTAATGGCCTGAATACGAAAGGGCTAAATACATAAATGCAGAATAGGATTATTATTATATTTTGTAGTAGTAGTAGTAAGATAGAAGTATAGAGAAGCGAGAAGAGTTTTTTTTTTTTAAATGATAAGAACATTTGGGGAATAAACTCGAGGTAAGAAGGCGGACAGGTTGCCAGTCGAGGTAACAAAGTAGACTGAGTGAGGTGAGTCTTGAGTCTCTTGTGGAAGATGGGTAATGTTTCAGCAGTCCTGACTGTTGCTGGAAGCTGGCATCGTGCTGGAAGCTGGTTCCACCATCGTGCTGGAAGCTGGTTCCACCATCGTGCTGGAAGCTGGCATCGTGCTGGAAGCTGGCATCGTGCTGGAAGCTGGCTCCACCATCGTGCTGGAAGCTGGCATCGTGCTGGAAGCTGGTTCCACCATCGTGCTGGAAGCTGGTTCCACCATCGTGCTGGAATCTGGATCCACCATCGTGCTGGAATCTGGCATCGTGCTGGAAGCTGGTTCCACCATCGTGCTGGAAGCTGGTTCCACCATCGTGCTGGAAGCTGGATCCACCATCAGGGTGGAAGCTGGATCCACCATCAACTTCAATTTACAGCCGGCGTTTGCGTGTGCTGTGCAGGGCCGGTGTCACTGCCGTGAGACTTTTGGAGCTTCCCTGCTTTCAATTATTGGTGTACTTTGTGTTGCTTTAAAAAAATCTAAAGTACAAATTTTAGTGTGGCCTTTTATTGTGACCAGCCCAGTTTGTTAATATTATTGGAAAAGTGATCAAAATGGAAAGCAATGGATTGATATTGACTATTGATTAAATATTATATTTCAGATGATGTTTATCTGGGCATAGGCTACTGGACAATATAGCTTCTGTGGTTTTAGTAACACTCTCCATCTATAGGGCAATTATCTATTTAAAAGCCAACACCATCACCAACATTGCCAAAGATGGGAGAAGGTTAGAACCACTTCTCAGAGCACTCACTAACTTGTCTGGACCTAGATTCAGGTAGTAACCATTGGTCTATGTTAGCGTCCATGGTCAGTGGCCAGACCACTAAATTGGCTACTTGCCTGGAATTATGTATGTTAAGATTATATACAAAAATATTATATTGAATTACTATTTTTTCTGTTCTGTAATTCTATTTATTCTTAGTCCCACATATGGAGCAAACTGTCTTAAAAACATGTAGGGTTGTAGTGGAACATGTCTGGTTTCACGCATGACTGTGTAGAAAGGGAAACATGTTTTGCATGTCTCACAGGTCAGGTGGAAAGGCCTCATAGCAAATTTTCTCTTAGGGCCCCTGGAAGGTCAGGACTGGCACTGGCATTGCCTTAAAACCCTGAAAGACCTGTTTTGTTTTTTAAAAGACCACATTTACATAGCCAACGTGACCTATTGTCTTGCCATTGGATAGTTAATGTGTTTTTTGGAGAGCTAAGTGACAATGTACAACTGTGCTTATACCAGTGGGAGTGTCTGAATCTACTGCATGTCCAACAAAAGACAAGTGCAAGACGATCTGAAGGACAACCCACCGTTCTGTAGCCCTGTGTACACAGTATACTGTAGCGTGGAGGCCAGCAACATGTAAAACTAGGTTCTGGGCCGGTATACTGCACTGAGGATTGTTTCTTTAGAGTGGTATAATAAGCATTCCTGGGTGCAAAAGGGTCTAAACACCCAACAAGCTAGACCAGGTGCAGACACCATGCCTGACTTAGGTTTCATGGTCCAGCTACTTATCTTCTGCTTCTATTTATCTCTCTCCTTCCCTAGATCTCTCTCTCTCTCTCTCTCTCTCTCTCTCTCTCTCTCTCCCTTGATCTCTCTCTTTTCAAATGTGTTTTTCACCTTGCTTCCTTCCCCTGCATCTGTTCCAGCCCAGGGGTCTCTGCCCTATAATCCTATCTGATGACGACCCCAGACACAAAACTCTATGCTAATGTGGCCAGTGGAGTCAGTGGAAGTGAGTTTGTTGTCCTCTGAGCAGCTATGAAAGATGCAGTGTTGTGTTGCTCCCCAAGCAACCCCCCCCCCCGGAAACTAGACGATAAGAGTTTTATCTAACTTGATCAGAAATGAATTATACATCACGCAAACAGTGCTTCAGATGTGTGCACGCTTATGTGTGTGTGTGTTTGCATGTGCATTTTATACACTCAGTGTTTGAATATGGTGAATGTAGTGTGTATTTGTTGTGTAAGCACTTACGTGCATTTGTGTGTGTGTGTGCGTATTAGTACATTATTGTGTGTGTGTATTAGTAATGATTGGCTATGTGTGTGTGTGTATTAGTACATTATTGTGTGTGTATTAGTAATGATTGTCTGTGTATGTGTGTGTGTGTATTAGTACATTATCGTGTGTGTGTATAAGTACATTATTCTGTCTATATTAGTAATGATTGCCTATGCGTGTGTGTACTACAGTAGTACATTATTGTGTGTGTATTAGTAATGATTGCCTATGGGTGTGTGTGTGTGTACTACAGTAGTACATTATTGTGTGTGTATTAGTAATGATTGCCTATGCGTGTGTGTGCGTACTAGTACATTATCGTGTGTGTGCGTACTAGTACATTATCGTGTGTGTGCGTACTAGTACATTATCGTGTGTGTGCGTACTAGTACATTATCGTGTGTGTGTGTATTAGTACATCATTGTGTGTGTGAAGATAACAATGGAGAGGTGGGTGTGTCGGTGGGGTAATGTGATCAGAGAGGGCCCTGTGGTCCGTGTGACTACACGGGGGAGCTGCCGCACAGCACTGCACGATGGCAGCTCACTACACCTGGGCTGTGTCTCTCAGCACCTGATAGCTCTTAATTTGAGCGCCGCCGCACGTCGTCAAGGCGCGCAGATCAAAGCCATCGCGAGTGACAGTTGGACATGTGTCGACGGATCGTTTTTCATCTTCCTATTCGGGCCCAGACCGTGGATGTAGCACGAGAGAGTGTATCTCATTACAGTACAGGAGAATCCATCTGCCTTGTCTATTGTGTTCCATAATTCCTCGGTGATATATATTCCTCACCAGTCTTCCAAGTATAATGGTATTTCACATTCAGATCTCACGTCATTTCCCTGTCCTAACCCAACCCTTCCCACCGTACTGGGAAAGAGTGTCAGATTTCCCTGAAGTTAATGACATTGTCACAGCACCTTATGAAATCACCACCGTGTAAGCAATAACATCTGGCAAATAGATGGTGCACGTAATGTCTGCTCAGCCTCACTGCACGTTGTTCTCTGAATAGGGGAGAAGATTGGGAGAGAGGGGGAGAAAATGGGGGAGAGAGAGGGGGAGAGAGAGAGAGAGAGGCAGGCCAATAGAGTGGTAGACTGCGACAGATTAACAAACAAACCCACTCACCGATTTGTCAAGCCGACATCGATGGTGTAGCAATGAGGCTGAATGAAACTGAACTGGCACATTTCCAAATAATTTTTGCAAATTTAACAATCCCCGTTGTTAAATCGAATCAGTTGAAACTGCACAATACCACATTCGGTCTTGAAAAATAGATTATAGCTCTAATCAAAGAGAAATGTTGATAAGCCCGCCTGCCTTTCTGACACATAGAAAAGTCCAATCTCTAAATTGTGTTTTGTTTGATATTCTCAGTTATTGTTATTGTGAATAAAGTCGATTATAAAATATGCTTCTGTGAGGCTGCTATTACAAAGGCTCCTAGATTGTGATAATGCAGACCTGCTACAATATCTTCCAGTAGACTCGCCAACTCCCTGCAGTAAATCGTTAAAGTAGTGCTCATAATGCATCACGCTGTTTCACACCGTCCTGTTCGCTGCTGCTGAATGAATCAATGTTACATGTGCCAAACCATTTGTGGCCAACTATACAATTAGAGTGAAACATATAAGACTATACACTATTTTGTCAAACGTCTTGAAAGCATCTCACAGCCCCCCAGAAAGCATCTTGTGGTCCATTGGGTAAGGAAAAGATAAGGGTCTGGATCCACACAGTGAAAACCGTGTGCCTACAGGAAGAACGGATGTCCAAGCAGACGTTGTTCTCTGGCACGGTTACCATCCTCTCAGACTGCTAGAGCAACAACGGCGTCCAGCGCCCAGACTGTGGGATTTCACCGGGCGCGTTCAATATGCCTGAAACACAACTTGCGGGCGCTGGAGGAGAAAGAGAAGAGAAGCTCTCGTGGTGCGATCCATTGTTATGGTGACTGTGGACTGTGGCCAGCATATATTGTTCCAGTATGCCATAAGGACACACTGTAGGTTTGAATGTGTTCCACCTGTTTGCAATGTTCACCTGACCCACACAAGGCACCTCATCTCCGTGGCCGTGGTACCACACCAGGGTGCTGCGTGTCAAGGGCGCTACGTACCGGCCAGATACCTAACCCAATGGAGAGGCACCCCACCGGGGCGTACCAGCCAGATACCTAACCCAGTGGAGAGGCCCCACACCGGGGTATACCGGCCAGATGCCTAACCCAGTGGAGAGGCACCCCACCACCGGCCAGATACCTAACCCAACGGAGAGGCACCCCACCGGGGCATACCGGCCAGATACCTAACCCAATGGAGAGGCACCACACCGGGGCATACCGGCCAGATACCTAACCCAGTGGAGAGGCACCACACCGGGGCGTACCGGCCAGATACCTAACCCAGTGGAGAGGCACTCCACCGGGGTGTACCGGCCAGATACCTAACCCAATGGAATGGAATAAGTGGCAGAGTACGGCGATTGGATTTTGGACTGAATATTGATTATACCTGCCTTTTCTGCGTTTGTAATAAAGACCCCAAAGACTACCCGATCACACGCTGAAGGAACAGACTGAAGACGTTCCCGAGCAGTTTAATTGTTCAAATAAAGCATTGAAACTTACCTCTGAGTATTTTCCCCATTGGACTGCCACAGCATATCTAACTTTTCTAACTAAGCATTCAGCTAACTTTTCTATTTAAATATATATATAATATATATAATATATTTTCCATGTAACTCTCTGTTTAGTACATACAGTGTATTCTCTGCCCACTCATAACTGATTAGATTTGTTTACATGTATATGTACAGCATTTAATAAAGTTACTTACTTTCCATATGTGTCAATACAATCAGGAAAAAGAGGACAAAGCAAATTTTCTCTTAGGGAATTTCACTCCCTGATAGGATAGCTGATGGATGTCTATGACATTTCCAACAAATTACACTAAATGTAGGGTATAGTTCTAAAATCCCACCTACATATATTAAAAGTCTTTCATGCAGGTGTACTAGATTATTCTAAGGAAAACAATGTATCTCAGTTCCAACTAGAGCCTATAGCGGTTTGCTTCCTTTCAAACATATTAAGATGCTGTCGCAATCACCTGAAATAGCTTTCAGGTTTGATAGATCACATTTCGTGTAGTAAATTTATGTATTTGCCTGTTCCCCTGCCATTATTCATTTCACAATTAACATTGAAACGCCCCAAAATGCATATTTTTTAAGGCACACGCAGCAAATGAACACAGTACGTGCCATCTTTGCACTTTTGGAAAACGTCCTCCTCCGTGCACACCGCTAGTCGGTCGATGAGCTTACGTGTTATTTGCGAGTGTGTGACGGCCCTGCCTTGTTTTATTGGCTAGGATAGGCCCTAATCAGGCTAATTAAGGTCTCTGTGACCCTCCTGGAACCACACATGTTGTTTGTTAGTTTCTTAGTTTGGTCAGCATGCAACACGCACCACATATATTCAGTACATACACCTACAGACATTTACACCTCATTCTGGGTTATTATGTTAGTTAGTTAAGAGTTGTGTTTGTTTGGTTTACGGCCCTTGAGCCAGGCCGTAACAAGTGCTATCAAGTTTAGAAGTTTTACTCACCTTACAAACCTTTAGTGAATATTGGCCTAAATGTACGATATAGTTCTAAAATCCCACCCACAGCACCCATAATGTATCATTCAATGCCCAACAACAAGGGTTATTATGGGTTAAGGAGGTTGAAGTGTGATGTATCTAAGATATAGCGGTCATCAGTCCCACTGTGTGTGACGTTATTCCAGCTCCTCTGTTCTATGTTTACATGGCTGGGCTGGCCGTACGTGCATGTTAGTGTCACAGGAGGCATTTGTTTTGCTCTGAGATGCTGGTGCTCTAGTGTGACACCTAGTGGCAGACAAAGTCACATGGAGGCACTTTAACCGAGGTTTCAGACCTCAGTTAAAAAGACGATGATTTGTTTTATGTAGCTCGGTCACGTCGTTTTGTGTTTCCTGTTCCTGAAATGAATCAATGGAAGTGATTCTGGCACATTCTGAGTAAGTGAGGGGGAAATCTGCGGAAGCAGACCAAATGTTTCTCAAACTCAACGCCTGCCCTCATCTTGTCTTATTGGACAATTAAATTAGATGAATTATGATGAAAAAAATCAGTTGGAATGTCTCATTTCCATGTCTGTCATTTCTACATCTTTGTAAGCCACCCACTAGTTTGAATCGGTATAGCAACAACAGGCAGCTGCCCCACACACCCAAATTAAGGAATGTCAAAAACAATGCTGCAGAGATTTGCATCATCATCTCAACATGTTGATCTGATTTGATAATAAGCGCTGTAGAGAAATATAAAGCAGGAACTCACAAGCATACAGTCACTGTGCGTCCACTATTTTTACCCATCTAACTATTACTCCAATTACACCTGCAACTATGGGGACCATAGTTGCAGGTGTTAATCAGCCTAGCTCAGTTTAGAAACACACACACACACACACACACACACACACAAATAATAGTAATTTTAGCATGATGAACCTAATCTTAACTTCTACGGCCTTATCTTATCCCAAGGCTGTGTTATATGTCAGCGTTTTAAATTGTTTAAATAGTTCTTCAACAGTTATCTTAAGCTGTTCTGGTTATTGCCTCTGACTTGCTATTTGACTAGATTTGTTTGTCTACTTAGAGATTGTTACTTTCACAAGAGCGAAGCCAATAAACAGACTGGTTCTTCCAGGCATTGTTAACATTCCCAGTGACAGCACGTGCATTAAGTACCATTTTGCCCCGTGACCTGACGTGTTTGAGGATGGTGAAACCAAAGGTTTTCAACAGCTTGCCAGGTGTTGGAAAGATTCCCTCGGGCTCTGTCGCGAAATATGCGCTGTATTTGTGGGTGGGTAATGCCCTCCTCTTCCATATGGCTTGATATGAACTCAACTGTGCATGAACAGAATGCGTTAGTATTGATATTGGCACATTGATCTGGTCTATCAATATTAACGCATTCTGTTCACATATTTAACACAAATATTTAAATAACGAAGGAACGTCTCTTGTTCTCTCTTGCTGAGCAATAAACAATCTCTGTCCCTTTAATGTGATGTCAGGAAAATGCAACTCAATAGCTGCGTCAGATTTTGTCACCTTGTTTGTACACAAATATACATTTAACAGCTGTAAAGGTTTTCTAGCTAGAGCTTCTGACTTAATGTAACTATAGAAACATTTATTCAAAGCATTTATATTGGTAGTTAGATGTGTGAGGTGTTCTTCTACTTAATGCTTCTATGGATTACAGGAATAGCAAGTTGTTTGATTCAGTAAAAAAGATCTTGTTGGATCACAAACTGCGTCAAAAGGAGCCAGTTGAGGTGGTACGGGCATCTAGTAAGGATGCCTCCTGAGCGTCTCCCTTGGGAGGTGTTCCAGGCACGTCCAGCTGGGAGGAGGCCTCGGGGAAGACCCAGGACCCAGTTGGAGAGATTATATCTCCACACTGGCCTGGGAACATCTCGGGATCCCCCAGTCAGAGCTTGCTGATGTGGCTCGGGAAAGGGAAGTTTGGGGTCCCTTACTGAAGCTGCTGCCGCCGCGACCCGACTCCGGATAAGCGGGAGAAGATGGATGGATGGATGGATGGATGACAAACTGCATTATAGACAGAGGGCACACTTAGCTTGAACCCTTCAGGAGAAAATAGAAATGGAAAGGTCATCGGGTGGGCGTGGTTGTTGCCACACACCCGCACCACAAAGCCAAGCGGAAAAGGCAACGGCTACAAGGTTCCACCGTACAAGCCTGTGTTTCACCGCTCTGCTCTTTCAAAATGGGCACATCACAAAGCAGGGTTTGGTGAAACAAGCTGTTGCAAGGGCTTAGCAGAACAGTATAGGAACTCCATGCTGGACCTTAATGTGTCTGTTACATACATCAATACATTGAGACGCAAAGCATTACACATACGCATAATACTGTATGTAAACTACATATTGACGCAAGCTATTAACATTCAGAACTTTCTTGCTTGTACAATGCATCTCTCGTTTAAAGGTACCCTCCATAGGTTTGTGGATGGAATTGACCTCGTGGATGAAAACAATGTTACAACAAATAGTCTGTGGTTTAGGTTGGACTCCTCTGTGCCTCTCTGCTAGCATGTTGTTGTACCTATACAGGCTCACGTGGAAGTGATGATAAATCACATTTCATGGAAGTGAATACCTGCCTTGTAAATCAGGTCTGCCGTCTTGCCGCACAGACGCTGCAGCGGTTTTGAGAGCAACATGCCGTATTCCTTGTTCATAAATAATTAATTTGTTTGCTCACAACTCGGCTTAAAGTGATTGTGGTGGGGTTTTTTCCCAAGGAGTTCAGTTTTTATTTATTTATTTATTTATCTACAGCAAACATTGTCCTGCTGAATAGAGCAGCATTTGTATTTCATTCACATTCACCCCCCTTTATCCATACTTCATTGCACACTGCTATTGCTCCTGCCTCAGCAAAGCATCAGAGAGCTCATTTTCACAGCCATCCATTCAGCAGCAGCAGACGCAGGACCTGCTGTAGAAGAAAGATAATAATTGCACTGTAATTGTAATCTTTCTTACGAAACACACAATTATCTCCATCGATTTGCGCAGGTACAAACAGAGATTACCAATGGCTCGGAGAGAGGGGGCGCGCTGTGGCAGCTGTTCAGTTCAGTGCCGATATGGCCACGATATGGGCCCCACATCCAAACCGAGAAGAGAAGTTAACTTTTCACGTGGAGACGGCCTGCCACGGTGCGGAACTGCGGATTTACACTGTTGACCTGCGATTTTTGGGTCAGTAATGTAATTTAATCTCTTTCAGCGCAAGCAAAATGTGTGTATGTGTGTGTGTGTGTGTGTGTGTGTTCAGAATGAAAACCGCTCGCTGCTTTATTCTCAATCCCCAGAGGAGCCAAGGATACAGAGCGCAGGCTAACAAGCGTCGCTTTGCACAAAGATAATTACACTCTCAGACGCTCGGCCAATATGCAGTGAACTGGAAATGGGGAATATATTTCTACTTCAATATAAAGAGGAGAAAAGACTCCCGCGTCCTGTGGACGGGTGAAGACTGGGAAGTGCAGGCCGAGAGACACAGGGTCAACCCTGGAGACAGGCGTGATACATGCTGTATGAGCCAACCTGGTCCTGGTGTGCTGTGTGGAGGGGGAGGGGTAGGGATGAGAACAAGCACACCGTCCTCACAGCGGCGAGCCAAAACACCGTCACGTTGGTTTCAGCCACAACGCAGGACATTGCCTACAAGTCTGTGGAAACACGGATGATGCGGAGAAGATTAATTTGGGCGAACTGGGGCATTTTCTTTGAACTTTTTACATACATTTTTGCATACATTTGAAATGGTTCGATTTAAACTGTAACCCTTAAATCCTATGTCCGTGACGTCAAAACAGTTTGAAACATTTGCGAACGTTCGCCATTGTTTACCCATTTGAACGCACCTCTGGTTTCCCGGTTAATTAGGCTCTTCCATCACTGATTCATCTGTTTCGTTCCAAATGGGCTGTTCAGCAGGGATGGAATGAACCCGACATCCTGAGTCCAATCGCCTGGGAATACACCGGATCAATAGGCCAATGAGGATGAAGCGTTCCTGTCGTAATGGATGGCATCACCGCGGTGAAACGAAGGGGGCTATAAACGTCTCTCTCTCTCTCTTCACCGGCACTGACAGGTGACAGCGCCGAGCAGCGGTGATTTAAATCACAGTGTTGTGAGGTTTGTGTGACGGCCCTCGTTAATGTGGAAGGTAAAATAGCTGTTGAATATTTAAAAGCCACACGTCAAGTGCAAGGGCTGCGGTGACAGTTTCTGTAGACCTGTGCAGCCTATCTGCCTCAGACACTTCGCCATCACCCCCGTCAACTTAATTCAAGGAGTAGCTGAACACAATGACAATTCTACCTCTGTGATAGTCTCAGCCTTTTTTCTTTTCTTATTAAGTATTTTAATGTGAATTCTACCATTTTATGGTTTATTGCAATTTTCTATGTTTGTTGACTATGCATTATATACTGTGAAGCACTTTGTGACTGCTGTCTTTGAAAGGTGCTATACAAATAAACTTGACTTACTTACTTACTGTAGCTTCTTAAGTCACTAAAGCAACTCTGTGCTGAACATCTGATACATACAGTATACCCCTGTAAGATAAAATCTGATACATATATTCCTGTAAGATAACATCTGATACATACAGTATACCCCTGTAAGATAAC
>JAODOY010050464.1:2289-17151 GCA_025399855.1 Forbesichthys papilliferus | reverse complement strand
TGTTGGTCAACATATAAACCAGTGTTGGTCAACAGCCTATATAAACCATAGTGTGTTGTTGGTCAACATATAAACCAGTGTTGGTCAACATATAAACAATAGTGTGTTGTTGGTCAACATATAGCTGTATGGAGCCGGGCCCCTGGCCGTGATGAGAGCGGGCTGTAATAGGCCTACCTGCGGACGCTGGCGATGGTTTCTCGGTTCTTGAAGCGGCTGAAGCGGGCGGTGTAGTTGAGGGTCTTCATGAAGACCTCGGAGAGCTCCTGCTCGTCCTCGGCGCTCTCGTTCTGCTGCTTTCGGTGCTCCAGCAACATGTGCACCTCCGAGTTAAGCAGCGTCTCCGCCCCCTCGAACTCTGAACAAAACGAACACACCGTCGTCACCCTCTCCGGCCAGTTACGTCGCCCGGTAAATGTCTGACGTCACCCACCTTTAGGAAAGAGCAGCTGGGACGCGTCTTCCTCCACATCACCCACATTCATTGTGGCTGCGCTCCCGCCGGCCGCCATGACACCCCGCTCCGCTAGCCCCTGTTAGCCTTTATCAATGTTCCTCTGTTGGCGTTAGCCTCTATCAATGTCCCTGTGTTGGCGTTAGCCTTTATCAATGTTGGCGTTAGCCTGCGCTAACCCAGAGGTTGGCGGATTCTACGGTGCAGACTGTACCAGTGCTGTCGAGACATTAGCCTGCTGCTGTAAACAACACAACTCACTCACTCAGCTCGCCGAGCACCTCTTCTTCCCTTTATTGGCGAACAAAAACGTGTGTGTGTGCAGCGCCACCACTGGTCTGGAGTGTGAACTGAAACATGATCAGCTCAACGTGACCGCAAACCAAAACTGAAGCTCGCGAGATACACGTCATTTAGTTGTTTGTTATAACATTTGGATTTATCAACAATGTTCCTTTTAGATTGTATTACATGCACATTTATTTAACTACTGTGACGATTTTTTGGTTTTTGAATAACTCAATCTTCACTTAACATTAAACATAAAAGAAGAAGACGAATATAGTTTTAAAATATATATTACATTTTATTGAATTTACAGATAAAAAAAAGACGACTACTTTTTTGCCCATAATAATGATCAGATTAAATCATGTGTGTTCTTCTTTGAGCTACATGTTAGCCCAAACACTATTATTATTATTATTATTATTATTATTATTAATAATAATAATAATAATAATAATAATAATAATAATACATTTGATTTGTAACGCACTTTACATTAAAATAAATCCCAAAGTGCTACATAAGCAATTTACATATACACAAAAATCTATAGTCTACATCTTTAGTACAATAGTCTACATCTTTCCAAACAAATCAACACCAATACTTTCAGAATGAATATACATATATTTGGCCAGAATTCTTTAACAATTGTACAGTTTCTCCACATTGATTATTCTCTTCAGTAGAATTTGAAGTAGGTCGTTCTTGTTCAGAGGAAGTGACGTTTGAGGTCATGTGGTCACGTGGCTCCAACATGGCGCGGTGCGGCTGTATCTTCAGGCTAGTTAAAGACGAGCTGCTCGCTGCGTCTGTCAGGAGGAACAGGTAGGCTGTTCTCTGTCTCCGTAGTTCATTCGTCCCCCGAGTGAACCTCTTGGTCTGCTGCGGGGGGCTGTAGGACTGAACGCCGGCCAGGGTCTTTAGAACCACCTCGGTAGTATCAGGCAGTTTGGAGACTTTGGAGACGATGAGTGTTGTTTAATCTGCCACAGAGAACCAGTCGGTGTGAGATGTTATTGAACACAACATTTAACATTTTAACATGACCTGTGTCCACTTGTGACTTACTTGACTGCATCTGAGGCAGGACTACTATAGTAAATAGGCTATTCATTTACATGTGCAGCTATTTATATTAGGCGGCATGGCTCTGTTCTGGGAGCTGAGAGCAGCTAAGACATGGCCTCCCACAGGCTACAGAACAGCATCCATGACAACACACCTTGACATTGAGGAGGTCAGACATCAATTAAGGGAGGTGGATTGCAAAGATGATTATGAATGTATATAAACAAAACAGAATCAAGAGGCGGGGGGTGCAGCAGCACATTAAAAAACAATATTATAAAGTGTACAAATATTAATGGTTTTGATAGCCTTTTGTTAGTCAAGGTAGAAATCATTTTTATATACTGTTCTATCTTTTAGGAAAACAACAAAGTATGTTTTTTTCTGCTAAATTTACATGTATGAATTAAATATTTTGCTAACAACAAAATCAAATTAACTATAAAAAATAATTTTACTTCTTTTCTTGGGACGTTAAAGAATCCAAACATCACATTTTTCCACAACAAGACAAAATCCTTACAAATGTACTTATTGTATTATTGTATTGACTGGGGCCTGCTCATGTAAACCAAATTGCCCCTCGGGGACATTAAAGTTTTACTCTACATTGCCCTTTGACCCTGCAGGTGGCATGGCAACCAGCAGAGTCGCGGGTTCAGGCGGGCAGGGAAGAAGACAGAGCAGCGGCTGGAGAAGGAGCAGAGCCCGGCGCCACCCCCCAGCCCCGGGGAGGGGGCGGGCCAACGCAGAGGACTCACCCCCCCGCTGGAGCTGCCGCCCACAGGCCCCACCCCCAGGCAGTTTGGACGGCTGCTCAGACCGCTGGTGTTCACCGTAGGGGTAGGGCCACCTGTCAATCACACACTGTAGTCTTAGGTTCCACCTTCCGTAGGTGTTGGTTTACAGCAACCTGAACATTGCTGTTAGTTTACAGTAACCTGAACATTGCTGTTAGTTTACAGCAACCTGTTAGTTTAGAGTAACCTGAACATTGCTGTTATTTTAGAGTAACCTGTTAGTTTAGAGTAACCTGAACATTGCTGTTATTTTAGAGTAACCTGTTAGTTTAGAGTAACCTGAACATTGCTGTTATTTTAGAGTAACCTGTTAGTTTACAGTAACCTGAACATTGCTGTTATTTTAGAGTAACCTGTTAGTTTACAGTAACCTGAACATTGCCCTTAGTTTAGAGTAACCTGAACATTGCTGTTAGTTTACAGTAACCTGAACATTGCTGTTAGTTTACAGCAACCTGTTAGTTTACAGCAACCTGAACATTGCTGTTAGTTTAGAGTAACCTGTTAGTTTACAGTAACCTGAACATTGCAGTTAGTTTAGAGTAACCTGTTAGTTTACAGTAACCTGAACATCGCTGTTAGTTTACAGTAACTTGTAACCTGAACATTGCCGTTAGTTTACAGTTACCTGAACATTGCCGTTAGTTTAGAGTAACATTAATATTGCCGTTTACAGTAACTTGTAACCTGAACATTGCCATTAGTTTACAGGCTGCTCGTTTGGTGGAGCGGCCATATGGCAGTATGAGGCTCTCAAGTCTCGGGTCCAGGGCTACTTTGACGGGATTAAAGCTGATTGGCTGGAGAAGCTCCGACCCCAAAAACATGGAGACCTTCGTAAAGAGGTAACGACTCACCTCAGCCTTGCTCTTGTTCAGTCACAATCTATCTGAGTGTGATCTACTGGGATCTAGAGCTGTGATCTCGTGGGATCTAGAGCTGTGATCTCGTGGGATCTAGAGCTGTGATCTACTGAGATCTAGAGCTGTGATATAGTGGGATCTAGAGCTGTGATCTCGTGGGATCTAGAGCTGTGATCTAGTGCAGGGGTGGCCAACCCTGGTCCTGGAGAGCCTCAGCCCTGCATGTTTTAGATGTCTCCCTGCTCCAACACACCTGATTCAACTGAATGGGTTGTTAGAAGCCTGATAACGAACCATTCATTAGAATCAGGTGATCACCCCTGATATAGTGGGATCTAGAGCTGTGATCTAGTGGGATCTAGAGCTGTGATCTAGTGGGATCTAGAGCTGTGATCTACTGGGATCTAGAGCTGTGATCTACTGGGATCTAGAGCTGTGATCTAGAGTAGGGATGAGCATGGGAACTCTAGTGCTCGTCTTTGACAGCAACTCTCGTCATACGTTTCATGATCGATGATGACTATGCACAAACAAACGCATTAATTAATTTAATCTACCAATTTAATGAAATAGGCTAATGTCACATTTTACTGCAATAGTCTAGTAGGTAGTCCGGTACCAAAAAACTCAACATCGCCATAGTGTTGATTGACATGCAGCTGACTAAACAGAAAGCTGCCATTTTGTCTGTCAAACAATACTTTCTGCCTGTCACCCCATCAACATTTCAGTTAAACTTTCTCTAGTGGCCTTTTCCCACTTCCTTATGCTGGTTGACTGGGGGATTCATGTTTAAAAGTATTCAATGTCCAGGTGTGTTTTGTATGAAGAAGTATGTTTTAATGGTTCTAAAGAAATACACAAAATAAAGCATAAAAAAGGTCTTAAAATAACTGACTGGGCAAACCTGACATAAATGAAGCTACTTAATAAACAAGGTCTGCTCCCAGTCAGCAAGGCCTCCTCAGCTCCATGACTTTCTCCTGCTTTAACGTCTCCTAGAGGCCACGCCCACTTATCCACCTCCCAAATACACTCCCACAAAGAAAGAATTAGCATAACAAATAAATCACAGGTACCACATTAATGCTCCTACACTTTCAATTAAATTTGTAACTTCATGAGTTAATTCAGTTCTAATAATTTTCTGAAACCTGTAAAACTGTAGCATATACGATGGATTGTTTGGATGAACTGAAAGGTCACGGCCGTACATCCAAACACATAGCGTGTGTTAATTAATTAAGGTAATATACGTACCGCATGCTCGATACCGGCATCCCTCTCTTTCTCTCTCACTCCGTTCTGTATTCCGACATACCCTATATTTAATATGCATTTTGCCTTTGTATTAATGCCCCAGTTATGTTTGGTCAGCTTGCAACAATGTAAAACACGGCATATTTATAGAGCTGCACTGTAACTAACTATCCTAGTAGTCCTGTAGATGCTTTTTGGATGACCCAGTGATAGCCTATAAGTTCCAGTTTCTTTTTTAATGAAATACGTTAACTCAAATTACAGCGCCTGGTACAGCCGTTAGTTTTCTGATTATTAGTATTTCATTTTCATTTATTTGTAATTCTTAATTAACTTTTGGTCCTGGTGAACTCCCAGTCCTGTGAGGTTACCCCCCAAAAATACAAGTACTCGAGTACCCGCTCGTTTTCTTTCGGGTACTCAGCAGTCAAAATTACCAATCTAGATCCCTAATCTAGAGCTGTGCTGCTGCTTTCAGGTAAACCAGTGGTGGAACAGTCTGAGTGATGGCCAGCGAGCTGTTACAGGTCTGCCTGCCTGCCTGTTATATACCTGTCTGTCTGCCTGTTATACCTGCCTCTCTGAATATTATGCGTGTGTGTGTATTACCCATAATGCACCAGTAGAGTCACATCAGCCCTCTGTGTTCCAGGGATCATTGCTGCTAACGTCCTGGTGTTCTGCTGCTGGAGGGTTCCAGCTCTGCAACGCTCCATGGTGACGTACTTCACCGCCAGCCCCACCTCTAGTACGCATGCGCACACACACACACACACACACACACACACACACGCAGCATAACACAGCGTACACAGTGTGTGGTTCCCCCTGTGGCCAGCAGGGGTGCTGTGCCTCCCCATGCTGCTGTCGGCCTTCAGCCACTACTCCCTGCTGCACCTGGCAGCCAACATGTACGTGCTGTGGAGCTTCTCCTCCTCCGCGGTCTCCATGCTGGGCGCCGAGCAGTTCACGGCCTTCTACCTGTCAGCAGGTAACTACGGCAACACCAGTACCAGCCACAGCCCAGCGGGCCTGTCAGCAGGTAGCCATGGTAACACCAGTAAGGTCATGTGATGACGTCATGTGATGTCTCCAGGGGTGATCTCTTCGTTCTTCAGCTACGTGTGCAAGACTGCCACCTGCAGGACAAGCCCTTCTCTGGGAGCGGTGAGGCTGGTCGTGTGTGTGCGTGTGTGTGTGTGTGCAGTCAATGGCCATCATGGCCGTCCTAGGGTCATAACAGTGTGTGTGTGTGTGCGTGCGTGCAGTCAGGAGCCATCATGGCCGTCCTAGCCGCTGTGTGCACCAAGATGCCTGAGGCCAAGCTAGCCATCATCTTCCTGCCCATGGTCACCTTCACCGCCGGCAACGTAGGTACACAGCCTGTTGTTATAGCGACGCTCAAGTCTGCGCTGTGTTGTGATTGGTTCTCTGCTCTCTCTCTCTCCCTTTGCTCTCAGGCCCTCAAAGCCATCGTTGCCATGGATACAGCAGGGCTGGTTTTGGGCTGGCGGGTGTTTGACCACGCTGCTCATCTGAGCGGGGCCTTGTTTGGCATGTGAGTGTGTGTGTGTGTGTGCGTGCACATTTCAGTTCTGTACATTAGAATAAGGTGTTAGTGCTGCAGATTACCCATAATGCACCTTGTCTCTCCCTGCCAGATGGTACATACTGTTTGGTCACGAGCTTATCTGGAAGAACCGGGAGCCCTTCGTCACTCTGTGGCATAACCTGAGGACCCGAGGGGGGCCGGGCGGCGGGGGCGCGGGCTCCATTTGACGGCAGGGGGCGGAGCCAGGCACTGGGGGTGGGGCCAGCCAGCCTTTCTCCACTGGGAGGAGCCCAAACCGCTCAGGAGGGAGGGGTTTAGAATGACTGACAGGGAAACATAGACTCTCTCTCCCTGATGAACACAGGCCAGCTGATGATGTCATGTTTTAATATTTATTAAAATTGGATGACATTATTTAAGTTGAATGTAAATGGGTGTTCAATGCTAAATAATTCCACTGGGCAGTGTCTCTGTGTTAAATCACATAGTTCTGTGTTGGTCTCGAGTTGCTATTGGAGAGAATATGTTGTTGGTTTGTAACCTGAGCGAACAGATGACATGTGACCTAGAACAATGACCGAGATGTTTGTGTTACAGTGTATTACACTGACTGTATAATGTCAACCAAATAAAGTTTGTACTTAAAAATGTTTCTTAAATCTGTGTGTCCATCTGAATCACATCAAACCACCTCTAGAAACCATCTGATGTTGACCTGGTCCCAGTAGAGTCAAGTAGTTTCAGTATAGATGTCACATGAACCAATTGGATGTAGAAATGCTTGCAGACTTCACCCCATCTGTTAAACATCTACTATGATTGATTGATCCATCTGTCTGTCACGTCAATGAGTAGATTACAGTGTGGTCATAACAGTTGCTTTTATCCAAAGCTCTGCCTAGATATATGGGTATTAAGGAGCAGGAAGGATCAGGTGTTTTGTGAGGATGCTTCCAGGTTTGAACCCACAACCATGTCATCCTGTATGTGAATGTGTTAGGGACGGGTCAAAATTTGAAAACCAGTTTTGAAGCCCTCAAGTTTTTATCTAGGTACATGAATTAACTAACCCATAAGCACAAGATTAACAGTTACAAATGTCAAAAACAAAACATTTTGTAAGGGGGATTAGCGGAAAACAACTTATTCACAATTCTGGTAAAGAGGATTTTAGAGTTTTGACCTCTGGGTAAACAACTGTTGACCTCTGGGGTTCAACAACCTTTTCCCGTTGAAAGAACGGTCCTGGAGATCTGCCAGAACCACAGCTACACATCAGAGTTGTCACAAAAGCTGGTGAGAATATTGCTGTTTTTCTCTGAAAATAAGGACTTTAATTTCTTAGCCCCTTCTTTATGGTACTTTTAACAGAATCGTTAATGATTATAGATGCTTTATTAGTAGCTGTTACATGTAAAATATATATCAATCAACATAAAACATTGAATCTGGTGGAATTATAATCTTATAGGTAACTATATTATGATCATTTTGATCTTTTTGACCTGATAAATAACCTCGGATGTAGTGTATGAATGGACATTCCGAGACTGAAAAATTATATGATTTTTTTTTATGTCTGGAAAATCAACAGAACTGTAATTTAATCTTTTTATGTTGGCATTTTAGTGCCATAGACTTAGAGACCCTGGTTTAGGAGAAAATATTTTGTTTGGCGGATACATCTCTTTCATTTTTGAAAATTCTACATACACATACATTCTACATACTTATCTCAGTTTTTAGGTACGGCCACATTTATTCAAAGCAACCTGCAGTGATAGGCGTCAACAAGGAGCAGATTGGAGTGAACATCTTGCTCACAACAGGTAGGCTAATGAAACATCTGGTAGGCTAATGAAACATCTTGCTCACGACAGGTAGTCTAATGAAACATCTGGTAGGCTAATTAAACAGCTTGCTCACGACAGGTAGGCTAATGAAACATCTGGTAGGCTAATGAAAAATCTTGCTCACGACAGGTAGGCTAATGAAACATCTGGTAAGCTAATGAAACATCTTGCTCACAACAGGTAGTCTAATTAAACATCTGGTAGGCTAATGAAAAATCTTGCTCACGACAGGTAGGCTAATGAAACATATGATAGGCTAATGAAACATCTTGCTCACGACAGGTAGGTTAATGAAACATCTTGTTCACGACAGGTAGCCTAATGAAACACCAGGCTCAGAGATACAGCCTGTGTTCTACAATATTAACTCATGATAACTGTAGGTTTGGCCCTAACACGTACTCATAATGTGGGGTCAGATGATAGTGTCATCACAGTGTGACCAGTCTATAGCTTTAAATTAATAAATGTGTATTACATTTTGTCCCTTATAATGGCGTCTACAGCGTAGGCTAACCACGATGCTAATGCTAGTCCACCACTGCCCCCTAATAGCTTCTACAGCGTAGGCTAACCACGATGCTAACGCTAGTTCACCACTGCCCCCTGCAGGCGTCTGTGGGCATGCCAGGCGGCATGCAGGCACTGGGCGTGGCTCTGGGAGTGACCTCCTGGTGCTTGCTGTCCTCGTCCACCGGCTCGCGGGCGTGGCGGGTGCACGGCCAGGCAGACCCGCTGGGCGGCGGGCAGCACCACTACGAGGGGCTGTGGATGAGCTGCGTTGCCACGGCGACGGGCTCCTTCCAGTGCAACCGCTTCCCAACTATCCTGGGGCTCCCGGGTGAGACAGATGATCTTGATAGGTCAACGACTTCTGGTCGAGTAATGTAACACATTAGATACATTAGCATCACTATACTGTAACACATTAGATATTTTAGCATCACTGTAACACATTATATACATTAGCATTACTATACTGTAACACATTAGCTACATTAGCATCACTGTAACACATTAGATATATTAGCATCACTACACTGTAACACATTAGCTACATTAGCATCACTGTAACACATTAGATACATTAGCATCACTGTAACACATTAGATACATTAGCATCACTACACTGTAACACATTAGCTACATTAGCATCACTACTGTAACACATTAGCTACATTAGCATCACTGTAACACATTAGATACATTAGCATCACTATATCCCTGTTGCTCTGCCTGCATGTTGCTTTCCATGTTTGCTGCTCATGGAAGGGCAGGGAGCTCCCAGAACAGAGCCATACCTCCACATGTAAATAACATCATGCTAATAAAACACTATTTGACAATAGTGGTCCTGATTTAACTAGTCTGCTGGGTCTCCTGCAGGTCCCGTGGTGGCCAGCAGGGGGCTGATGGTGTGCTCCATGCTGCTGGGTCTGGTGGCGTTGCCGCTGGCAATCCTGGGCCTGAGGTGCGTCAGGGTCGGCCCGGCAACAGACCAAGCCAAAGCCCGGTTGGCTCTGATTGGCGGTAGCCTGCTGATCCTGTCAGGTGACTTTTGGGCCAAAACAGACAGGGATGCAAAATGGCATGGGCTATATAACCAAGATTCAGTTAAAGTACATTAAATTATGTTATTTTATATGGATTATATAACATTACATGGATTATTGTAATGTCTTACATATATTAGCTTTCATCTTAGCTATATAAGCGACTCAGCTGGGCTCCTTCATTAGCATAGCGTAGCTTTAGATGCTAACCTGTTGTGTTGTACGGCTGGGTTACTTCATTAGCACAGCATAGCCTATCTTTAGATGCTAACCTGTTTTGTCGTGCGGCTGGGTTTCTTAATTAGCACAGCATAGCCTAGCTTTAGATGCTAACATTTTGTGTTGTAGGGCTAGGCTCCCTCGTTAGCATAGCCTAGCTTTAGATGCTAACCTGTTGTGTTGTAGGGCTAGGCCCCCTCGTTAGCATAGCCTAGCTTTAGATGCTAACCTGTTGTGTTGTAGGGCTGGGCTTCCTCGTTAGAGTAGCCTAGCTTTAGATGCTAACCTGTTGTGTTGTAGGGCTGGGCTCCCTCGTTAAAGTAGCCTAGCTTTAGATTCTAACTTGTTGTGTTGTAGGGCTGGGCTCCCTCGTTAGCATAGCCTAGCTTTAGATGCTAACCTAATGTGTTGTAGGGCTGGGCTACCTCGTTAGTGTAGCCTAGCTTTAAATGCTAACATGTTGTGTTGTAGGGCTGGGCTCTCTCATTAGCATAGCCTAGCTTTAGATGCTAACCTGTTGTGTTGTAGGGCTGAGCTCTCTCATTTGCATAGCCTAGCTTTAGATGCTAACCTGTTGTGTTGTAGGGCTGGGCTCCCTCATCGCCGTGTCCTGGTACGCCTCCAGAGTCATCGAGGACTTCCACAGTCACTCATACGCTGGCCTCAGGTCTCATCTGCACCCACACACACACACGCACGCACACACACGTACGCAAGCACACACACGCACACACACACACTCACATGCACGCAAACACGCACGCACACACACGCACGCACACACACGCACGCAAACACACACACACGCAAGCACACAAACACACGTAGGCACACACACGCTATATGGTAGTATCTGTACGCAGTGGCTCTACTGGGACATGTCGTACCCCCCAGTATGAATAATGCTATCTAACTGTGTTATAAAGGAATTGTCCAAAGGCAAAGGCACATATATAGCACACAGTGCTAACGCAGTGTTGCCTAGACACACAGTAAGGCAGGATGAACCTATGCTATATGGTTAGCAGGCTGCTATTAGCATCCTTACAAAGTGCTGGCAGGCAGTGACTTCTGATTGGTGCGTACAGGTTCGAGCTGGGCACCGGTCTCTACCTGGGCTGGGCCGCTTCCGTTCTGAGCCTCCTGGCAGGAGCGCTGATTGCCGCCTCCTGCAGGAGCAACACAGCTCCCTCTCTACGGTACACTTCAGCAGGGGGCAGTAGAGGGACTCAGGACCAATAGACATGCTGTCCCTGGGGATCGATTATAGGCACTGACTGTCTTGTGTTTCATTCACAGACGCTCCACCCTACAGGTCTATACTGCTGCTCCTGTCTGCCACACAGACAACCAGAAAGCATATGTCTAATGGATCAGCATCACATCATCAGGACCCAGCGTGTTACACCATTATTAGCCTTCTGTGTGTTTATAATGGATCACAACCAAGTGTGTTAGTGTTAAATAATGATTACTCTGTATGTTTATAAGACCACATTATGGTTGGCTCTTTCTTGCTAGTGGTCTCACTAAGCACAAGGCAGATCCAAACTAAACATAACACAAAAAGTAAGGAAATGTGTTTGGTAGATTATTTCTTTGTTGTAACAATGCTTCTTGGCAATACATCTTATACCACTGGAAAGCCTGGTTATTTCCCATTTAAATGGAGCCATGTTTGTAAGGAACATGCATTAGTGGCAGGAGCAGCAGAGCTGAGTATGTGAGTTGAGCCCATGAGAAATGAGCCCAATCTCTGACAATGGCCAACATCTTTCCTTTGCTGTTGACTCTTGTTTGGCGGATTATATGATTCAGGTCTGAAGAAACAAGATATATTGGCAATTTAACAATGTATTATTTTAACAAACAACAGCGTCAGTAGTGCGTGGAAGAACCACACCAGCCTGAAACGGCCTGTCAGCTCCTCATGCTGGTCACCAGCCATGCACCAGCCTAGTCACACACTGCTGTGTTGGTCACTGGCACCAACAGCATAACCTGACATGCCAGAGGAATTGTTGTCACAAGTCCATCTGGGAACATGTACATTGAAACATAAAAAAATTATTTGGCAGTTAATTTGATTGGATGAACCATCTAGTCGTCTTTAAACAAACATTACGTGGTTCCGTGTTATTCATATTTCCCATGGATGTACCGGTACGTATAAATGATTTACAAAACACATCATATTTTAAGAAACGGACCATACCCCTCCCACAATAGAGAAAATGCCTTATCCACATTCTGCGTTGTTACCGCGGCGACTCCAGCAGCCCGCCCAACCAGAGAATATATTGCTCCACCTTTAAAAGCTGCTACGTCACTTTCCTGCGACATTCAACATTCACGAGCCAAAATGGCGGACAAGAGGAACGAGCGAACGGAAGCGGTTGATATCGGCTAGCAAGCTAATCTGATTATTATTAAATATACAATATCGTGGCGTCCAACATATCCCCCCTTCAGACGGGCTCGTCGCACAGTATTACATGTGTAAGTAACGTGAAGCGCATTGGACGCGCTGTAATTAACACGCTGCTATAGGTGTACCGTGATTTAGAGTTTGCTATCTGACGAATCTCAGAACATATTGTGACGAACCTTACGTTAAACATCAGTGTTGTTAAAGTAATATACTGCAGTCAGCCGTCGTCTCGATGGTCCTCGCCTTGTTTAGCCATGTGACTGTAGACGACAGCGTTCCTCTGGAACGGCACCGCGGAGTAAATAACATTTAAAGAAACAGACTGGCGTTTATCTAGCCAGCGGCCTCGCTCAGCGGGTCCCTACGGGGAGGTAGCTGTTGGAGTTATTCACCTCAGAAATCTTAAAGCCAATTATAAACTGAGTGACTTTATGCTAAGCGTTCCTGTGTATGTTAGCAGTGTACTCTAGTATACTTGTTTTTGTAACTTGCATAGCCTACAAAGAAATCCCTTGAGAAACGATTATCTCTTGCAGGAGTACAGTGAGTAAATTACAGGAGCAGGTAGAGGTTATGCATTTGGTAGAAGGATCCTCCAGGTAGGCCAGGCAATGGCTTGACTGTGTGTGTGTGTGCTTCCTAGGTGTCATGGCAGAGTGTGCATGGAAGAGGCACATTGCAGATCATCTGAAGAGAAGAGACAGAGTGCAGAGACAAGCTTTTGAGGAGATCATCCAACAGTGTGAGTAGACACGTCTGGATAGGAGCCTGTTGCTGAGAATCGCTGGCTGTGTCTCCATATGCGTTCTTTTCGTTCCTTGTGTTCTTGCAAATGCCATTCTCAAAAGGACACTTGGCAAGAATCACCCCTCAAGAACACAAGATCGTACCTGGTGTTCTTGGAACAGCCACTGTCTTCTTCTACTGATACACACCCAGTCTTATTAACACAGCCTAGTATAGAGCGTAACAGTGACTGCCCACTTTGTTTCAAGACCAGCTTACCTGAGTACTTGGTGCAGATGTACTATATTAGCCAGTATTGGAACTCCAAGATGTCATGCAGATGAAGAAAGATGAATGCTCACAGTCTGAATCAGACCAGGGGTAAATTACAGAACCAGCGACACAAAAACATCCTTCCGCAAAACTTTCGTACAGATTTCGCAACGAGACGGAGTGGACAAAGATCACAGGGAGCAGCGAGCTACACGCTGGTGGCCAGCGAGTGCACCATATCACAGCTCGTAACTGGATGGTAATGGTGGTGCAAGGCTTAGAACTCTGTATGTGAGGGTTTTACCAAAAGTCAATGGAGAAAAAGTAATAGGAAATTTACTACCACTTTGAGCCCGTTAAAATACCGCCCATAATTCTGCTTCTTATTCATCACATTATGGTGAAAGGTATTTGAAGGCTATAATAATGCAACATTTTTTGGATGGTTTCTTTTTTCCAGTGAATGACTGTTATGCAGGAATGTGCTGAATACGCAGAAATATGACAAAGGCAAGAACAGCAGCTATAGCTTGAGAGTGGATGGAACATAGTCTACGCTGTTCTGTCTGTCAACCTGTTGGTCTGATTACACATGTAGGAACATTGTTCATTTCTTATCGACCAGAATTTCATTTTACGATATGATTCTGATAAAGAAATGACTAATATCGGCCGATAATTCATCTGCTCGATAAGCATCATGAGTCCTTTGTTAATATACTGTAGTTGTGACGTCAAACACCGGGTTAACCAAATTACCAAGGAAAGCTTGGAAGCATAACAAAATGTACAACAACCATATTAAAACCAAAGGAATGCAAGCATGCTAAATAAGAGTATTCAACAACCACGTTTCAGTCTGTAAAGCAAGAGCCTGGCACATGTAGCCTACAAATCAAGCAGCAAGTCTGTTAAGTGCACTGGCTGCGCAAAAAGTAAAATAAATATTTCTAAGCACGTGTTTCGTCGTCGTCAAGGTAACGTCCTACGTTGAAGTGCTGTCAGTCTTACTTATACCCTTTCGAGCCCTTGCAGCCTCTGGCTTGAGTGACTTCTGTGACGTCTGTGGAGGGCTTGAGGCGGACATTGAGACTGGGCCGTAGACGCAATAACTCAGAGGCTGCTAACTGTGCTGTGTGCTTCAGATGGCCGTCTGCTGGAGAAGTGGGACCTGCAGGCCGTCTTGTCGGAGCGCTACCAGCCGGACAAGTACGACGTGCAGCGGGGTCACGACCCCAGGTGAGCTGACTGTTAGCGTCAGGCTAATGATGCCACACTGCTAAAGGCTGACTGTTAGCGTCAGGCTAATGATGCCACACTGCTAAATGCTGACTGTTAGCTTCAGGCTAATGATGCCACACTGCTAAATGCTGACTGTTAGCTTCAGGCTAATGATGCCACACTGCTAAATGCTGACTGTTAGCTTCAGGCTAATGATGCCACACTGCTAAATGCTGACTGTTAGCTTCAGGCTAATGATGCCACACTGCTAAATGCTGACTGTTAGCTTCAGGCTAAT
>JAODOY010050453.1:0-18742 GCA_025399855.1 Forbesichthys papilliferus | reverse complement strand
CTTTACAAAAAGTATATATATACAGTATGTATATATAAATACTTTTTGGAAAAAACACTTACCACAGTAGGGCAAGGAACCATATATGGTCACTTCGTTGACCTTGATTTGCAGCATAACAATGTTTCATTTTGAAAAAACTGTAATCAAGTATTGTAATATCCTATAGAAAGTAAACATACCTAACCTCTTGATAGTTTTTGGAAGTGTGCACCCCATGTAAATGGGTCAAACATGTAAATAGATGGGGCTCTGAATCAGACCATGGTCAGTTAAAATCCGTTTAAAAAGTATTATTTGATATTGGATCCTGACATCCCCTGGATGAAGTGAATATTTTTAGGAAATTGACATCTGGGTATTCTAAAATGGATAATTGCAATTGAATGTAAAGTTTAACGTACATATGTAATATGATATTTTGGAAATATTACATTGCATTTAGAAACTATTAACCTATCGAACCCATTCTTTTAAAAATTGTTAAGATACACAGTTTTTGATCTGACCTATTATTTTTTTGTCAACACAGGTATTCTTAAAGAGTGACCGTGTGGCAAAAATGGTCCAGAGCGGCGGTTTTTCAGCCAATGACTGCAGGGAAGTGTTCAAGAGGCACATTGAAAAGCGCGTGCGGAGCCTTCCAGAGATTGACGGTCTAAGCAAAGAGACCGTGCTTAGCTCCTGGATGGCTAAGTTTGACACCATCTACCGCGGCGATGAGGATCCACGCAAAGCGCAACAACGCATGACCGCCAGTGCCGCTTCCGAGCTTATTTTGAGCAAGGACCAACTATACGAGATGTTCCAGAATATTCTGGGCATCAAGAAGTTTGAGCACCAGCTGCTTTACCAAGCCTGCCAGGTACGTCTATACATACAAAATATATTGTTGATGTGGGGGGTGGAAATAAATATGCACCATGTTGCGGTTCATTGCGCTGCGGCCTCACATTCTGCGCCGTAGTAGAATATCTCAGCAGAAATAATATTCTGTCAGTTTCTTCAGTTCTTGCCTCATCCACCAGGGGGTGCATAAAACGCATTCCCAACACACTCCCAACACAGACACATTCCCAGACAAATGTATACTGTACAATTTGAGTCCCATAAAGTAGTAAATATCTATATAGAGGTTTCTGTATTTGTACTTTAGTACAGCATAGTAACAATCTTAACCATGGATATTAATATTTGGTATACATGGTTTTAGAGCAAATACTTTCAGAATTACGATTAAATAAATGAGAATTGTGAGAATTCTGGTTTTGTAGTCGCATTAATTAGTGGTGCATTCTGACACACAATTATTTGTTGAATATCTTTCCACACTTAACATTTACAGATATTTCTTTAGCAAATTGTTGCTAACTTTGTCAGATGTTGCTCTGATAAAACCCTGGATAAACGTAGCATAAACTTCTGCTGAAGCTGGCAGACAGGGAAAGAAATGATCTGCAGCTTGAGTATCTCCTAGTGAAAACTAACTGCATAATCTAAGATTGCCATGAAAATAATTCTTCCTTCAGCTCATGGAATATTTGCATTGAGGACATAGTAAAACATTGTAAATAAACAAAGCTGGGTAAAAAGTTTTTTTCTAGAACATCACTACTGCTAACAAGGGAATATGTTATGCCAAACGATCAGTGTGAGGACTTATTATATTGAGTTAAGGAGACTACAGAGTCCAGTTTTGAATTCAAATGCAATGTCTTCTTAATAAAATGTATCTGAGATTTGTTTGGGTGTGTGTTAGTCCATACCAAAGGGAAGGCCACATTCTCAGAGCATGGCCGTGCTAAGGGACTGGAATAATGAATAATGAATGTACATTTACAGTTATAAAGGAAGATACAGTACCTGCATGCAAGTGAGTGCAGCACAGAATGTGTGACTTGTATTGGTTTCTCTCTTGAGTCCTCACAGGCCTTTGATATGCCATTTCATGTTCTGCCACAACACTTTGATAAAGAGACATTTCTGCTCACCATGCTTAAACACCCACAGGAAGTCCTATTAGTGAGTCAGAGCCACTTGTCAGCAGTCAACCACGGCCACATGCTGTAGTTCTTTACTACACGATAGAATTCTCTCGAAAATGAAGATGAGGCAGTCTGCTCTGCATTGCTTACAGCTGTTAGGGATTTGAAGAAAGGTTTTTATGGATTATCTGTACTTCAGAGGCCATCATTTGTCACAATGGGATTTTCATTTCTGCAGTTCTCATCCAGGGAACAGGGAAAAAGGCACTGGTCTATTTCTGTCTCATACAGAAGTAAAAGCAGGTCCAAGATATAACTCACAGCCTGATTAGACCAGTATGACCACTGGGCACATCAGCCAAGCTCCCAGCATGCACCATTCCATAATTTCCATACACTTTAGCTGCATAACATATTTAACATGTAATATTATTTGAGAACGTATCATTATATAACATTCCATTTTCATATCATAATCAGAATTTGTAATACAGATATTATGAATGCCCTTTTTAATATATAATGTGCTAGGAATGTGTCAACGTCTGTTTTTAGTAGAGTAGTCCTGTAGAAACGTAGCCTGGTTACCTAATCATGTAACCATTTTAAACGTCTTTTTATAACGTCTTTGATTTATCGTCTTTAATTAACTGCATCTGGCCACGCTCTATTTGCAAGAGTTCGCAGTCGTTGCCTCCTACTTGGCGTAGACCTCCGATTAATTTTGAAACTATTGGACAGCACTGAACCAATCAGCGTTGCTACAGTTATTTTGATCGCCTCATCTAGCTCTACCACCATTTCAAAACCAGCTTGACTTCAACGTCATCACACTAACCCAGCCAGCCAGCAGGGTGGCCGTGTGAACACTAATGTGAACAGTGTTTCCAGGCTGTAATCTCAACGAAAAGAAATTCAGGTGAGAGCAATTGTCGGGCGAATCTAAGATAGTAGAAACTAGTTCCTGCATTTAAAAATTAAGCACATCAAGGCTGTATTTCCTGAAACTGTGTTTCCTTTTTATCTGTAGTACACACAGGCTGGACCAGAACTGGAGCAGGGTGTATCATAATGGGGGCAGGCAGGTAGCCTAGAACACACGGGGGTTCAGTGCGAAGTTACGGAAATAAAGGCAAGATCAAAGTCGGGGTAAGGACAGGCAAGGTAAATTGGAAAGTAAGAACTGGGAATCTCACTGAGAACAGATTAGATGAACTGGCACAGAGTAAGATAACACACTGGGTTAAATACACAAAGGTTAACGAGAGGCATGTGCAAAAACCCTGGTGGAGGTGGAGACAAGCACAGATAAGGACATTCTGGGTGTGACAATTGAGGTACTAAAAAGAAGAAAACTAAGCACTAGGACTGCATCCAAATAGTCCAAATAATTACCTCCTGAAGCTTGATTTATGCTGCATTGTTAATGTCATGTGCCAACAGAATAGTAGTCTTTTTATAGAACACTGCTGGTTTGTTTTTTTTTTGCTTCACAAACACCAGGGAGGTCGGTGGCCCAGAGGATAGCGCTGTGGCCTCAGAGCAAGAAGATACTGTGTTTGAATCCCTGTTCCTTCCTTTCTGTGTGGAGTTTGAATGTTCTCCCTGTGTCGGGGTTCCTTCGGGTGCTCCGGTTACCCCCACTACCCCAGAAAATAAAAAAGCTATTGTAAGCTATGTTAAATTCAGTCTCCAGTCAGGGCTGTCTGACCAGTGACACTGCCAACCATCAGGAGTGGGTACTGATGTGCTGCACAGTGGAGAGAGACATTTCACTAAATGTATGTGACGTTAAAAGCACCTGCTTGCTGGTAAACAGCAGTTCTGCGGTTGACTAGATTTTGGAGCTGGTGCACCCGACTTGCTCTACAGTCCCGTGCAACTTTGTGCCTTATCCGCACATGCGTTTGACATCCCTACTGGAGCCCCATACATGACTCCATTCAGGGTCTCATGGAAGGCTGAATATTCTGAACTGCTGTTTGTTGCATAAGCACAGACAGCAGTCAGTTATTTCCCTCACAACCCGTAGGCGTAGTGAAGCAACTCTCTCGTCCACCGTGGTAAACTCCAACGTAGCAGCGCTCAGATGTGGGCTTGTTAGTATCCCCACACCCGCCCGCCACCTCACGCCCTGGGCAACTCCAGAGTAGAATAAAGTCCATCCCCTATCCAGGAGAATGCCTCCAGAACCAAGAATGTGCGTAGAGGTTCCTTCCCTCCTTGACTCTACCTACAGAAAATGCTAGAAAAGGCCTAATTCGTAATATCCAAACAGAATATGCAGTTGACATGACACCTATCAACTTTCTCGGAACTCTGACTATTGTCATAGTCAAATTGGGAAAAACGTACAAATTGGAAAATCTCATAGCTCTGGTAAATAAATCGACGGAAAACAATATTACTACCTATTGTGTGTGACGTTTTGCCAATACACAAAAAAGAACACTAACACTGTTTGCAACACAGCATGGCTGCCGTGGAACCAACAATGCAAGGTTACAGCTGGACTCAATAGGGGGATTTCATCAAATCAACAGGCACTTAATGATAATAGCATACAGCAAATGGCACAGAGGGTTGACCTCATAAATGTATTAATTTGTTTTTACAGTGACTCCTACTGAGATAAATAAAATGTGTTTTATAGTACTGCGAAAGTCAAATCAGGGGGTGTGAAATATTATATAACTAATGGTGGTGTATTTCTGTTAATTATGTTAAGAAAGAGGTTTTATCTAAATAGTTTTGCTAGAATAGCTGCCAGTGCATGTTTAGAAATGTGAACACATTGCAAACATGAAGCTACATGGTGTCTATCGAGTGGATTATTGATTTTCCCAATCCTTAATTACAATTAGATAATTTAACAGAAGCAAATTGCAATGAATCCAGTTAGAAGGAGCATAGTGCGGTGTAGTGGTTTGGCATCTTGCTCTAACATAGGGTCTCATGACATTCTGGCTGGGCTGGGAGTGGAACACCTACACCACTTGACTATAATGCCTATAGTCAGGCAGTATTAGATCAATCTACCTAGAGTCATTTCTTTCTTCTTGTAGTGTTACTACTTTACAGTAATTGCTCTTCAGAGAGGATGAATTCATGTGTGGTATTAGAGATTATTTGAATTGGGTTGCCGAATAGTTATTCACCTGCTGGAGTTTATGTAATAGAAACACAATCCACCATAATTTTGGCAGAAATCACTCTGTCGCACATGCACAGTGAGTACATGAGTGGCGATTCTACATTTCTCAGATACAAATGAAATTCCATTAGAAAAAATGCTGCATCTAGCAACACTCACACTACACTACATTTTAGAAAGCATGGGATTTAACACTATAGGCATATATCAGTTCAATGACATCTAATTTCTTTAACCTTTTATCTTTGATGTTCATATGCAGTATTTCTGTTATATTATGTGGTGTTTTTGAATCATGACAACATGGAATTAATGTTTTCTGACTTGTATTAAAATGACAATTTAAACTAGGGATGGCACCGATACGATACTGAGATCGAAAATTGGACTTAAATCAGCAGCAGGTTTCTAACATCTATCTACTGTAAGTCCTTAAATAGCGATAGTAATTTACTTTGCAACTTAACTTAAAATTTAATTTAACACTGGAATCGGATCGGTACTCTTTATCAGCCTATACCTAAAGTGTCGGTATCTGTATCGGGACTGGGACTGAAAAAACTGGATCGTGCCATCCCTCCCTACTTTAAACTATTCATCTTTCTTCCAAAGTTGAACTGTAACTCTAACTGTCTTATTAAGTAGAACAGCTCTAAGCTGTAATCAGTATTCTTCTATTGTTCAGGTATTAATATTATAAATTAGCTGACAGTGCTTCTGCAGTTGATCGCACCACTGAAAAACATTTTATACAAAATATTAGTTGGTTATTATTTTTTGTATAGGATAAATGAATCACTAATCAACAGCCGTGTGTGTTACCTATAGCGTGCCATTCGTCGGCCCTGTAGTAGTACTTTCTGCATTATTGAGAGTAATGCCATCTACTCTAGAATAGAATCAATGAAACATTCTTCAGTTCTAATGCTAAGCTCCAATCATGAATATTTATCTGCATGAATGAACTCGCTCTCAGGCTAAAACGAGCACCCAATTTCAATGGGTTGCTGATTAAATTACCTGTGCCAAGGCATCAACATTGAAGCCCCCCAGCCCCCCTTCAAGCCACAAATCACTGTCTCAATGCCTGTGGGCATGCTGACGGACAGGCCATTCTCAAATTAGCTCTCCGTCTTACTGTCTTTGTCTCATCAGCAAATATTAGGTGCTGAATTAGCGCTGAGCTCCTACAGCTGATTTGTAAAGCAGAGGGGAGAGGATCAAGGGTTTGCTGTCACACACGCACACACGCACCTGAACACGCCCTGGAATAGAAACAAGCATTTATCATACAGTAGATATACAAACTTTATGTTTACTGTCATGGTTATGGATGAAAGCACTAAATAGCTTCAGGCATAGTGTCCTATAGCACGTCTTGCTTATCTGCTCACTCACACAGGAGAGAGCATTTACACTTACAGTATTCACACGCACACACACACAGACGTGTGATCACATGGCAAGCCTAAATATAGACCAGAAGCTAGGTCCCATCCATCGTCAGCATGCCGGTACCTTTCCACTGCCGTTCTTCCCAAACAACGTAGGGCAGAGGCCATTTCTGCTACTAATTTCCCACCATGCACCTGGGTGTCTGTCCCACCCGCCTCCATCCCATCACCTCTGACCTGCTGTCAGCTCGGCTAGCATCAAGACAACATCACTTTTATGTTAGCTGCAGTAGCACAGCGAACAAACATACATACTATGACAGGAATTGTCCCCCTGCACTGTGCTTACAATTAAATCAAAAATAATAAAATAATAATTCATGCTTATTGAGAGGGCAGGGAAGACAAGAGAGTGGAACAAAGGGTTAAATGTTATAGGCAACATTAAAGAGATGGGTTTAGAGCAGTTAAGCGAAGGAGGTGACCGTGGTAGCATGTTATGTGCAGGAGAATGGCGCTCTACAGACTGGGCGCTATGCTAGCACCTGCTAGCTGACCTCCAGCTTTAGCATTCCTCGCAACTAGGGCCAGTCTGTAATTGTAGTACAGTATTGCTGTGATCAGCAGACAGAAGCACACCCCTATCCCCCCGTGATAAACATTTTAAGGGACATTCTTTGACCTCTAGTCCTCCTCTACGTACGTAGGCAATCAGTGCTCACCATCCTCTAGCCCTGCCCCTGTAGTAAGGGTTAACTTATAGTAGGTTGAGTCTGAAATGATGGGTGTTAGAAGAGCATGCTGTCTGCATTTTAAACCATCCATCCATCCATCGTCATCCGCTTATCTGGAGTTGGGTCGCGGGGGCATTTTAAACCAATACATTTTTATAACACTGGTTTCAGCCGCAAGGGCACGTCCAGCCACAAATCGAGGAATCGCTCTTTAATTAGGAGCCTTTCAAAAGATATCACATACACGGAATAGAGTTGGTGTTATTTTGGGAAGGGACAGACAGTGACTTGTGCAGTGCAGTGTCAGACTACATCAGGCGAGGCTGGTTGCTGTCGAGACAAGCATGGCATTGTTTCTAGAGGTCAGAGGTCACAGCTCAGCACCACAACACTGCCCGAAGCTCCGGCGGCTACGTTGACGGGCAGTAACAGGACGCCTTTGGCGGGAAGGCAAAGAGCACCATTAAGGCTGCAATACAATAAACATGCTCACAACCACAGATGTGGCTCATTCTTCCTCAAGCCTTGGTTTGCAAGGCCGGCCTGGCACTGGAGGCTTCTCTCTGCTGAAGTGTCATTGTGTGGCTGAATGTCCCTCACTATTGCTCTGATGTAAGCACAGACGTTCTGCTGCAGCTGGTGGCACAGTGTGATTACGTGCTCTACTAAACAAGAACTCTGGCTAATGTAGCCGGGTGGCTGTTCAGTGGCCAGCGCTGGAAACATTGACAGTTGTTCTATTTTAGTTCCCATCTGGCCACCATTGTGCACGTGAAGAATGAAAAATCAGCATTATGCTCATACTGACATCCCTCATCGGTCACATTTTTTACAGGAATATTATAGCTCTTTCTGGAGCTGCAGTAGAGATGCAATCATCTTACGTTTCCCATGCAATGAGATGATGTGTCTTCAAGGTGGAGTCAAAGATGCTGGAAAAAGATTGTTTGAATTATTCGAATGGGATCAAAACAAAACTAACTCTGTTGAAAGCTCTGCTTACATTGCCATGGCTGAGATAGTGTTGTGTGGTGCGGTCTGCACCACTTTGTATTCCCTTTTTCAGAGCAGGGCTGTGTAGGAACACCAGCTAATCTTTCCAGCACACACACACACACACACACAACTTTTTATTTGTCATTTAAAGCATCACCCTGTCTAGTTTTCTCTCTCTCTATCTCTCTCTCTCTCTCTCTCTCTCTCTCTCTCTCTCTCTCTCTCTCTCTGCCTTCCGCCCTGTCTGTCTGTCACCACCCTACATGTTTCATGTGTCTCCATTCCGTGCAAGCTGAAATCAGACAGCATTTACCCCTCCCCTAGCGCTGCCATCAGCACAGTGATTTGAGCTCATTCCCTCTTAAAGGGGATTGCTGGAAGGAGCCAGGAATCAATACAGCGTGAGAGCTGGGAGACAAAGGCTGTTAATGCAATAGGAGTAGGTGAAATACCATCAGGCACAGATGGGTCATCTATGGCACACCTCCTGATAGTGCGAGGTTTTAGAGAACTGCCTCAGATCATACAAAACTACACAGCAGGAGATCCAAGAGCTTCTATTGTGTAGGTTAGCAGATCGTACAGGAGCACAATGTAGACTACTTATATGAAATGTCCAGACTGTGACTGTTTCCATTTTACTTGTGCATCATAATAAGTCAAATGGATAGTCTAGCTAGAAATTGCTTCTCATCCTCATCCGGGTATTCTGTAGTTAACACAACTAATCTGCCACAGCTATTGTAGATGCTGCTGCAATGTGCTTTGTCATTGTAAAATGTCATGGCCGACGCTATAACCGCTACAGTTTTATACAATGGTCCTTTATATTGTAGCCTTACACAGCAGAATGAAGACATTTACAAGCCTGCCATTAGTGTTAAATTATAATTTGGAATATACAATACTAAAAGTAGGCTACTGCCCTTTGAATATTTGTAGAATGTTATTGAGTGACAATGAGGCAACTGCAAACATTTAGTGTGTAAGACAGTTCTGTCACAAAGCAGCCTTTTACAGATATTCCAGTGCAGATGGGGGTCACATTAAACCTGACTGCAGTCATGTGGAGGGATGGTGGGTCATAACATCAATTTCCCAAATAATGAGATACAGTATCTTTCCTGTAGAGAGAGAGACACATCATCTATTTAATCTCTCTCCTTTTGTCAGATATACTGTAAATCTCTGATTCATTTTTGATGTGGGGAAAATATAAATCTCTCTGCTTTTCATTAAAGTACATTAAAATGAAAGTGCTAGCAGATGTCCATCTGTTGCAAATATTGTCTAGCCTTATTGATATGACTATGAGGTTTATCCCATATATGTCACAATTGATTTCTGAACACATCTCAGTTGAAGTCTTTCATGCAGTCACTTCATTTTTTGATATTGTATTTTCCAGTTGCCCACATCTGTTAAATGATTGCGGAATGGGAATGTTAGCTGGTGTACTATTATTCTATCCGATGGGAGGGAAAAATCTATATTCTCTCAAACAAAGCCGTCGAAACCACACCAGAAATAGCTGTCCATTTATGGTCTCTGTGGTGAAACAGCAGAGCTCCTGTGGTGAGAGGAAAGCCATGACTGTTGTCTGAATGTGCATTTGGTTCGCGGCTTGCTGAGGTGTGCTACAATCGTCTCCAAGCTGGAACCAAGCTAATTTAATCTCACTCATTATTAGCCTACCCTGCATGGCAACATTTGGCTTGCATGGACACGTTTGCTAGCACCCTATACTGCCACGGCTGGTTAGTTCCGTCAATGCACTCAACAGCGCCTCTGTAATTGAATCCCAGCTCCTCCTCTTGCAATATAAACCATGGCCCCTCATTCACTCACTCAGCACACTGTTGTTACAGTGTTTCTACATTGTTACGCTGTTGCTACACTATTGTGCTGGGACTTGCCTTCCACTCTGTGGGGTCATTAGCCTGGCTCTGTCCACCAGTCTGGAAACCCTGTTAACATTAGCGTTCGCACAGCCACCCTGCTGGCGGACCAATCAGGGTGGGTTAGTGAGATGACGTTGAAGTCAAGCGAGTTTTTAAATGGTGCTAGAGCTTGATGAGGTGATCAAAACAGTTTTAGCAATGCCGGTTGCTTCAGTGCTGTCCAATAGTTCCAAAATGAACCAAAGGTCTACGAAAAGTAGCAGGAAACAACTGTAAACACATCCCTATGAAGCGTTATACCAGGCTAGGGGGTCATGCCGTAAGCAGCACATTATGGCGTAAACACTTTAATTCGAGAGTCATTTAGTATTTCCTCTACAGATCAATTTAAACTGGTTCTGTACTGTGGTTGAATTTCATTAATTATAAAAAGAGATATAACAATTAACGTGCTCTCCTATGGGTCTTTTATTGTTATTCAATTATGGATTTGCACTGTGGCATGATTCAGCTTTGACATACATTTTTTTAAAAATGCCTACGCAGTACGCACAAGTGTGTATGTGCGTGTGTATGTTTATGTGAGTTGGGGGAAGGGTTATTTGTCCGAAAGTGATTGCTTCATGGTCCTGCAGCTTTAGCGGAAGTTTGTTATACCATATACCAATGGTATAGTTGGAACCACACTTAGTCGACTTTTACTTAATATATTTGTATTATTATGTTTTTTAATTAAACTTTATTTAAAATCAATAACTAACATAATGCACAATAATCATAATTTAACAAATATTCATACAAAATTAACTATAATACAGTATGTTTATGTAGAATATTTAGTTACAGTCATTTAAATGTACTTGTGTTTTATAAAGATATACAGTGGATGGTAAAACTGCAAAGGAAATAGATTATATTGAGTATGAATTGACATGTTCTTTGTTTATTAATAGCTGGACAACCTAGATGAGCAGGCTGCACAGATCAGAAGAGAGCTAGACGGCCGTCTTCAGATGGCCGACCAGATTGCCAGGGTGAGTCAGACACTGACTTGGTTCCAAAGACAAAATGTGATTTATGTGATTTAACAGACTCACGGTATGAGTTGCCTCCCGTTGAGGTTAAGTATGAAAGTCTCTACCTTACAAAAATGATGGAGTGTGAAATTATTTGTAAATGCAAGTACCATGATGCACAAATATTCCATGATTTACTAATGTGTTTTGTTATTCACAAACTCAAAATGATTTACTTCTGACTGATGATTCGTACAAATAGATATCTGTCCATAAGTATATTGTTTGTGAATGTGGAATTCTGCATGTGAAGTGGGGAATCTGTATTTGTGTGTCAACCATGCACTATGCACACAACGTGTAGCTACATAGAGCTAACACTGGTGTGACTCACTTGCTGATTAACCACACTGCCACCTACAGGATGTTGTTTTACAACATATGAGGATCATGATCAACTAATCATGTGGATTGCAAAAGAACATAATGAAAGAACACAATGCACATTTTGGTCAATTCACAAATGCAGATACGACACTTGACACAAATAATTGCAGATTTGCAAATCACAATTCATAAGAAATGTACATACAAAGTATTTAAAGATCTATTTGTTTGCGAATTATAGCATTTGTTTAAATCACAACTTTAACACATTTGTAAATCGTGGAATGTAGATCATGATACTTTTCCAATATATCGTTTAAACATTTTTCTCTCCAAATTATTTGCAGTATAGACAGCAAGCATTATAATTAACCTTGGCATTGTCTATGGCTTGAAACAGCACACGCTCCTATTATGCATTACAGGCTTACATTGTTCTCTACCTGCCCCCTATTAAACATTTAGGGTTCTGGGGGCACTATATAGCTTAATTTAATGAGTATACATTTAAAGCTGCTGCTCCTCTGCAGTTGCCCATACAGTTGGTGTACCAACCCGTCGGGACCCCTTTGAACCTTATTTAATTCACCAGGCATGCCGGGCTAGAGCCGGGTTTTGGATGAATTTACTAATTTAAAGTATAGTCAGCTATTGCAAGTTAAATGTAAACTAATAAACTTTTAAAATTCAGCAACAAACTCTGCATTTTGCTATTTTACCATTCTCTGTGCGTGTTGAGAATATAATCTGATACTTCTTCGCAACCCTGGCTCTGTAAATACTGTAGGAACATAAACAAAGTGGCGAACCGCCCATATCACCTAAGCCTTAGCACTACGCTTTCCTTCATAATGCATTTTGATGTGTGATGCGGCCCCGGAGCGGACCGGGGAGATATTCTGTTTTTATTTGAGCTTGAAGTTAGCAAGATTGTCTGACCCTGCCTTTAATACAAATATATATGCTATAGTTTGCAAGCCATAATAAGGAACCATTGTTATTTAGAGGAAAATGCAGAAACGCGAAGATTGATGCTACTGAGGATGTGAATAAATGATTATTTATTTGTTCCGTTTTTATTAATAAATAAAGTTGAAAAAGTTAGAATGACTCCTTTTTCTTGCCTAATATATATAATAATAATATTCATTATAATAATAATAATAATAATAATAGTGCAGAGAAAAGCAGCTGCATCTAGTGTTATTATTAGCATGTTTTTCCTTAGCTCCTGGCATAGCGAAAAACAATGTTTCTCTTTTCTTTTTATCACTATCCAGCTGTTCCAAGCTGTTCAATAGCTGATCATTTAGTCATTGCATCATAATATGAGGTTTAGCACTGAACGAGTCAGCACCTGTATAGTGCTGAGATATCTGCACCATCAATGAGTGGTATTGTGCATATAGTTGTATGGCGCTGATGCACAGCGTATAGACCTGGGAAAGTTGTAAAAAAAATGTGGGGCTGTAATCGGGTTTGGGCCTCAAAAAACCATACACATGCAGAATTGTGTTGGGCTTGGGCAATGTCAGGTTCAACTTTGAAGGCCAGATTAAAGCTCTAATATAAAAATATCTATATAAATAAAATAGAAACATAGAAACATCAGACATGTTTGTCTGTTATTTGTGTACACAATGTCAAAGCTTGTACACACCTTTCCTAGTACTCCCAGCCCAATAGTAATTCATGTGTGGAAACACAGCTATGCACACAATGTGCACATGGTTGTGGAGTGAGTGGTAGAGAAGACTGCTGTAGGGGGAAAGTATTGAAGAATGCAGGTGAGGGGAATGCTTTTTTGTACTGCTGATTCCAAACACAATTCCATATAAGGCATGTCCCTTCAACTGTATTAAGGACGATAATAATGTAATTATTATTGATATTGTTGCTACTGGTTCATGCAGGGTGGCAAGTTCCCTACATTTGTGTCCAAAGAGATGGAGGCCATGTACATTGAGGAGCTGAAGTCATCAGTGAACCAGTTGATGGCTAACCTGGAGAGCATGCCCGTGTCCAAGGGAGGAGAGTTCAAACTTCAGAAGCTGAAGCGTGGGCACAATACGTCCATCATTGACATGGGCCAGGAAGATGAGAACACCCTGTCAAAGTCCGATGTGGTTCTCTCCTTCACTCTGGAGGTAAACCGTTAGTGTTGACACTACAATATACATGGAAATAGTCTATTTTTGACCTAACATACATACAGTAGTAGTTGTAGTTCCAAGTTTACAACAAATCTAATAAAAGTGGGTTGTAAGGTATAAATAGCTGCCTTCTAAATTGTTTACCATACACATACATATCACAAACAATTTATTATAAATACATTACAAATATATATTGATTTAAATAGTTGCAGATTGCAGATGTTATTTTGTTTAAGTTAAAACAGAGCCAAAAGTCAGAATGGCCACAATATGAATACTAGTACAATATTTTATAACAATTTCCAAGAAATGGTTATAACCAATACAGTGGAAAATGTAAAAAAAAATATTAGAAAATTGGATTGTAAGTACAATACAATTTCAGACACCACATAATCACACAAACCGCACGAAAACAGAAAAATCACTTTAGCACTTCAAAACACTGGTGAAACAGACTAGTCCCAGATTAATAGAAAGGCCCCTAATTCCATTAGCATGTTACTGTATTTAACAGGGCTCATGAATATGTTATGCTATATAGGCTACTTTGAGATACCAGCAGCAACTTTAAAACCCAGAGAATATGTGAATACCGAATATTTGTATATGTGAATACAAACCATTTACCTGTTACTTAAATGGGAACATGAATCATGTTCATTAACATCTTTTTCTGGGATGTGTTATCACCACGAAGAATATCTCGCCTCATGTGTTTAAGATGCAATGCTATTTCTGAGTTACTGTTGGATCTAAATCATTCGATGACAGAATGTTGGCATGGTGTTATAGCATGCAGTTTATCTCAAACATGGTTAGATCTTGACACCATTGTTGTTGTTTTTTTGCATCATTTAGATAAGATTATAATAAAATATGTGTCAAATGATGTATATCAAGTTTTTATAAACATCAAACAAACATCAAAACACAAGTATTTCAGTGATATTTGTTTTACCAGTAGTGTACCTGCATAACTCTATATAAAGGAGAAATCATAGATTAGTTTGCTGCTGTTAAATAAACATTGTTTTGGCTTAGAACACGAGGATGTGAGCAACCCCTTCTTCACCTGAACATCGTGGTGCCCAAGAGCACCAGCATCTAGTCTGCTCACCCACAGCTCCACGCAATTCTCCCCGGCAAAGCAATTCAGTGTTTGGGCGATGTTCGTGCTTTGGGAGGCAAAAGTAGTGTATGATTGTCTGGCCTCATTGACTTTTAGTGTCTCTCAACCATACAGTATGCTTCTGGCATGTCTGCACAGCAAAGGCTCTGCTAGTGATATGTACTGTATTCTCAAATGTATTCTCAAGATGAACGCTGGCCTGAAATGTGGAGCTGAGATTCAGTATTGCTTTAAAACAAGGGCGTGGCGTTCTTCTTTCATAGCGGACTGGGGTTCTAATACAATTCCTTTAAGGTAATATGTTTCCATTGGCTAGGGTTTGGCCTTCCCTTAGCGTGACCATAGTGTGTGTGCCTCCAGGTGGTGATCATGGAGGTACAGGGCCTGAAGTCACTGGCTCCTAACAGGATTGTCTACTGCACCATGGAGGTGGAGGGAGGAGAGAAGCTCCAGACTGACCAAGCAGAGGCCTCCAAGCCCACGTAGGGACCTGCACACACACACACACACACACACGCACGCACACCTACACACGCACACGTGCACACACACATACACACGCACCATATAACCTGCAGCAGTGGTACTCAAGCCCGAGGCCTTCATCAACAAGTTCTTTATTGCTTGCATGCACACAGCATAATATAACCACATAAAACAACCATAACCATCATAAGCAAACATAAACCGCATTCAATTCAGATTAATCAAGCAATATTATAAGAATTAGAAATTCAGAAATAATAAAAAAATACTGTATTGCATCATTTGTCAACTTAAATGTTGCATATTGACCCGGATGCGCTACTGCACAGGCAAACATTCTCCCCGTCTGGCCTGTAAACAGAGAGAAGGTTCCTTCAGTGTTTACATGTTTACGGATAATGTAGTCCTTTGCTTTACATTAATGTGTTAACAATTGCTATAGTGGCTCCTATTAAATGCACTAATGTACACTATAACAGTAAAATAAACTTGAATCTTAGGAATATAAACATACTAAGTGACCTTTCCTGATTGATAACCCTAACATTTCAGTGTCTTCCTGTTCTTCTAAGATGTTTAACCTGTCCTACCTAGACATACAGTAGTTTCACTGTTCCAAAAAAATATTATTCATAAGTAAATATATATATTTATTTTGCATACAAATGTAATGTGTCTTTTTGGATGCTATAATGCTACAAAACTTCTCATTCATATTTGACATAGATACTGTTTATAAAATATATTGTTATAATTTGATTCTCTAATTCTAATTCTCACAATGTAACTGATGCTCAAAAATCACTGATTGGTCTAAAGGAGAGACTAGACCATTTGCTGACGTGTTTGGTTTTGAATTGATCCCTTATCACATACTGTAGGTATCAATTTGAATAGTTTGACAAAAATCAGCTAAATACATATTGTTATTTTATATGTAGATATGATCCGTAGTGAAGATAATTTACATTGTTTTTATTCAATCAGTTTTACCATTATATTGTGAGTGTATTACGGTATCAGGCTGCAACACTTACGGTCAAGAAGCACCAAAGCTTGTGATATTCATTCTATTACGAGCTATTTTTAGGACCAAATGTCCTTCTCTGATGTCCTTAATTCAAGAGCCATTTTATAGGGAGAGTAGGAGGAGAGATGGGGGAGGGAGGTAAAGAGGAGATATGGTATCACAGTGTGTGTTCACATGCATATATGGTGCAGAAGATTTCATACTTACATGCACATTGGAGTGTGTGTGTACACATGGAGGCAGACTGCGTATTTAATGTGATTCCTTGTGACTGGCTGTAGTAAGGACACACAGTTAGCATGTATGTTATGTATGTAGCATATATGATTCAGAATTCTGAAGGAACACTTCAGCAAGGTTCTGTGAAGGTTGAACAAAGAGCTGTTGTTGCAGAGCAGGGTTACATCCATCAGCAGACCTCAGCTATTATTTGATCCACAAGGTCACCTTCAGGGTGTTATAATGGTTCTATCCATAACGGCTAAGCCTATCAGTGGCCACCCCTGCTTGGATCAGCAGCAGTTCAGTCTCACAATCAGACCCGTGATAACATATGTGTGCAGAGGGGGTGTTGACGCTGAAAACAGTTAATTCGGAAACCACAAATCATGCTCTGAGTGGGCGTTGACCATTGAAAACCGTTGATTTGAAAAGTACAAATCACGGGTGAGGGGTGAGGCTTCTAAGACTCAGAGTGTACTGCTGTGACTTCAGTATAGCTACAGTAATGCTGCCTTTGCCGTTTATCGGAATTATGGAAGAGTTGCACACATGGAAGTTTAACATGGATGACTCCTCGTTATTTTGAAGTTCACGAGTTGGGGTGTCCTTCAACCTTTCAACAGGAGAAGAAATGTTGATTCCACTGTACACTGAGTCGACACAGTACAACACAAACATAACATAAACATAACATAAGTTGATGAATATTGTACTGTGTGTGTACTGTGTATCTGTTAAATTGACACAATATGGCTTTTAATTACATCCAGAAAATGTTTTAGATTAGTAAACCAAACCCAGACCTGAAACATGGGAAATAAAATAATCATAAATTCCAGCATTTGCATTACATAATTATGGCGAATGATCCTTGCGTTTGCCGCTTTTTCATTTCGCTCTGAAAACAGCACGTGTAATTCCAACTGTGAAGTGTGAAGTACTTTAGGATCTTTTGACTGCAAGTGCAGCACATAGAAGGGAAGTTTACTCTCCTACACCTCTCCATAGCCTCTTTCCATTTCCTGTGTTCTATCATCTGAATTATATTAGTTGCAGCCAGAAGGTTTTTGTTTGCATGTTTCTGGGTTTCTCAGAATATCTTTTCCATTTAAGGATTCTTTATTGAACATATACATTGCTGCCGTGGGCAATGAGCACAGCAATACACTATAGTTCCTGCAAGGGGACTGTAAGATCTATAGTCAAATCTATAGTCATTTTTCCTATTCCCCTCACAGCATCCCCTGGTGTAATAATTATGAGGAGAAAGATTACACCAGTGTGAAAAATTGACGCGTCCAATCTGCCTCTTGCGTCTGCCGTTGTGTTATTTTCATTCTGAGATGAGATGTGCACTCGCGGCATGGAGTGTCGAGTGGGTGAGAAATGGGGAGGTGACGGCATGTTCTTCAACATTATCACAAGCCTTCACATCCAATAAAAATGAAATATTCATGAGAATGCATTTGCATATGCGTTGTGTAACTGTGAAGCCTTGGGTCATGTATATTAAATGTACACTCCTCTACTGCATGCTCACAATGGCCCTTATTTATCTTTTATTAAAGGTGCGTATGACAGAAATATGTGTGTACGATCATTTCCATGCAAAGTCTCAAATCATGTACGCAGGCTTTTGATTCATCTTACTTGTGGTGCAACATAATAGATCTGGCGTAGAATGTGTTCTTTTTAGACCATCGGCTACAGTATATTCTGGTATTTAGGCTAAGCATACTGTATAGCATATGCATCCATGTATTCATTTAAACATATTAACATTAACATATGTAGCATGGCAAAAATAGTCTATTTAAATTATATACCAGAAAATCTAGTGTCAGTGGGGGGACACTAGTCTACCAGCCTAGTCTAGTCTGCCAGAGAAAGGTAGTGACATCATTTTGACCTGTAGCATAGGTTGCAGGGTGTTACTTGATAATCTGACTCTAGTCGCTTTGGCCAGAGATGAGTAACTATATCAATTAATCAATCAATCAATCTTTATTTATATAGCACTTTTCATACAAATCCATTTAACACAAAGTGCTTCACACTACGTCACTAAAAATAATACAAAATTAGTAAAAACAATACAATATATAAAAAATAAAGTAATACCACCACTCATGTTACACTCATCATCCCA